>VDFB02000015.1:563510467-563569600 GCA_007258455.2 Sequoia sempervirens | reverse complement strand
TTGAAAAAAAATTACAAAAAAACATGTGTCACATTTGGACATGAGTCGTATACTTATATCTAAAATCTTATAAAAAAATATTATCATTTTATTATGGTTAGGGTGGTCAGACAAACACCTACTTCTTATTTTTCCCCTGAAATTTAAATACTACTGCATTGAAATTTCAATTTTTCACCAAATAGACTTTTAAAAAAATAAAATAAACTTAGTAGTTTAGAAACTACATTCAATTTTCCACAAATTCTATTCTTACAGATTTTTGAAATAATATAAATAACTTATTCAATTTTTTATGTCAAGTTGTCTAACTCTGATTTTTCTGAATTTTCATTGCCACTTAAGGGCCTATTTTTTCCATGATAATCCTGCACATACCCTCCTGATGAATTATATGTGACCATTGTAAAATTTATAACTATTGATCTCAACTGTCTATCCATAGTAGCCTTGTTCTCCAAAAAACACCCATTTATAAACAAGTAAATTGTTCAAAAAAATAATTTTCAAGACCTATTTTAAACTTAAAAATGGTGGATTTATTGCCATTGTAACCTCATTGTGTTTCAAACTTGAGTGAAATAGACCTACATGTAAATATTAAAAAATTATTGAGCATAATCAACATGAACTACAAAGTTAACTGAACATTCTCGTAAACCAAATATGATGCAAGATTGGGAGTCAATACTTAGAATTATATCATAGATGTCACCTTATTATGACCACTAAAAAATTTATAACTATTGATCTCAATCGCCTATCCACAAAACCTTACATTTATAAATAAGTGAATTGTTAAGAAAAAAAATCTTCAAGACCTATTTTAAACTAAAAAATGGTGGATTAATATATCATACATGTCACCTTATGAATTATATGTGGATTTATTACCATCATAACCTCATTGTACTCATAACATAATGGTGGTTGTATTGATATGAATCACTTGAAAAATACACCTTTTCTCTTCAAAAAGCCCATATTTTTATATACAAGTGAATTGTTATGAAATATAAGATTTAACCTACTTTTAATGTACTTTTAATCCAATACATAAAAAAAACATGATTCTAACTAAGATGAACAATATTAGTCCCAAATAAAAAATAGAGCAACTACTCAAGTGTGCCTAAGGGGTCATCTCTTACCTTCAGAGTATCCAACAATGATTCATGATTAGCACTATTAATCATCCATAATTATTTTGTTCTTGGTTTTACATGATGCTTCAATAACTTAGCATTCATTGATACAACTAGGTGTGAATACATTTGTATGGTTTTTTTCTTCTCAGAGTCCTTAAATGCAAGAATGTCATTCTTTCTAATCATATATGTTTGCAACCAAGTTCCAACAATAACAACTAATCTTGTAAGATATGTGAAAACATCATCATCTATCACATGTTGTGTTAACTTTTTTTTCCTTGACCATGTTATGCTAGCTAATAGTTTGATCTCTCTTCATTCCCATATGGTGCAACAACTGCATAAACATGTCCTAGTTGTACAAGGTCTAAAATATGGTCATAGTCAAATGAACTTTCCATTTCACTAAGTAAAGATAAATGATCTTGATATAAAGGGGTTAGATATTGTGGAATCCATGTATCTACGCACTCACTTGACTCACAATGATCCTACTCAAATTTAATACGACTCTAACAAAAACAAGTTAAATCTCATGTCTAAATAGTCCATGTACTTGCATCTAAGCTTCAAAATGAATGTACCTTTGTTGATTCCTTAATTGTTTGACAATCCAATCACTCTACCTCTATCCCCTCATCAACCAAATAGAAGAACCTACACACTTCTGAATCAAGTGTCACTCCTTGTGACAATACATAGTTACACCACTTAACAATAGAACTTGTATCACTAAATGTAGTGCCACCTCTAATATTTAGTTGTTCTTTAACTTGAGCTCTCTTTACACATGCACCTGCTCCATCATGCTCCCCTTTTCAATGCCCAACTTCAAAAAAATCCAAATATGAGGTGTACACCTCTCTACATTTATTTTTCTCAACCAATAAAGTATACAATAGTTCTTGAATTGTTCAGTACAATTATCTGACCAAATGAGATGTTGAACCATTCTAATATATTTTTCCTCCAAGAACTCAAAAAAAATTAAAACAATATTGCACATATTCTAATTAATGAGATCAATCATCACTCATGTAAAATGATACTCTCTAACTATTTCATGTTCTTTTTTTACTATTAGAGGTATGTATGTATGTATGTGATGTGAACAAAAATAGCAATCTGAATTAAATTGTAATATTGATATTGGACTTCATTTTGTGGTTGTAATGTGTAGTTTTCTGCAAAATTGACTACAAAGATAATAGTTCCAATTACGAAAAAATCCTTACACATCATGAAATGTTGATCTAACCATCTAGACCTATGGTTGTGTCTTGCATACTTGCAAAAAATATTTTTCTTAAAATCTAAAATAGAATTAGCAACAATTGGAATGAGTTTTCCATAGTCCGTGAAATTGTTTATGCAAGCTTTTAGATTCAACTGTGTATGTTTTTGTATCGACATTTCGGATCACAATCAATGATCCATCATCAAGAAGAGGAACAATAGAAAGAAAGGAGTCCAGATAGAGCCTAATAAAGGGTGGGTAGAGATGTGAGAGAGAAGAAAAAGAAGAATTAAGAGAAAATGACAATTAGCAAAAAATTGAAATAAACAAGCAATAGGAAATCAAAGTGTTAGAAAAATAAAGATTATTAAGAGGAAAAAAATGGAAGCAAAAACCAAGGAAATAGTAAGAAAAGATAAGCAAAAGAAATTAGAAACAAAAAAAAACAATAAAATTGAGAAAAGCAAGAACATCCACCAAATAAAATAAAGGACAAAAGGGAGAATAGACAATAAAATAAACAAACAATAACACAAAATAAGAAAAGACAAGAATATATATATATATATATCATATATTAAAAAAGATAAATAACTAACAAAAGAAATTAATAAAAGTAATAAATGAAAATTATATATATATATACATAAACATACATTAAAAAGATAAATAAATACCAAAAATTATATCAATAAAAGTAATAAATGAAAATTATATATATATATATATATAAAGAGAACAACAAGAGGAGAGGAATAAAATTAAAGAGCAAAATTAAGAGCATAGATAAATAAGAGAAAATAAACGAAAAAAGAGCATGAATGAAGAAAATGAAAAAATAAATAAAAGAATAGGCCTAAGTAAACAAAAAAAGACAAGAAAAGAATGTAAAAGAACAAAATAAGAGAAAAAACACAAAAAACAAAAGAATAAAAACCAACAATAAAAAGGACAAAAAATAATTAAATACAAAGATGAGAAAAGGAGAGAGAAAGAGCAAAAAAGGGGGGTTCAAAACCGAAACTAAAGGGAGCGAAGGGTAGAAAAAACAATCCTAAGGTGAAGAGTCAAGTGAAAATGGAGGATGGCATTGATTTGGATGATGAGGTAAAATGAAATATTTATGCCTTGCCCCTCCTATTTCACTAGTTGATCTTCCATGCCATTCTTCCTCTTCAGAGGTTGTTGCTTCAATTGTGAACTTGATTGCAAATAAAAATATTGATATGAACAAAGAGGTTATCATCCATCATACAATCTTTAAGTGGTTGTTCATTGAGACCAAAAAAATAAAACTAAAGACTATTTAAATGGATAAGAAACTTCAAAGAAAAGGTGCTTGTCCCTATGAAGAAGAACTTTTCTTCAAATATTGGGAAGTTATTGAATAAATTATTGAATTGAAAATGGAAAAAATTAAGAGTGGTGAATGAATTACATTTTTAGAGAAAGATTTGATGGATCAAAGCTATTCTAAGAAGGGTAATTAAAGTTAGTAGAGCCCCCATAAAGAACAATGCCAACAACATTAAAATGTTACAATAGAGATTGAAATCTTATTCCATTCTTGATTAGATCAATCATAGCTTGAGAACTAGAGGACACAAAGTAAAGGTGATGAAGGGAGAATGAGGACACAACCTTCATGGAGAAGCACCTTAAATTTTTGTAAGATTGGAAAGTTGTTTCTCTCTATCAACTATACAATTCCTTGGATTCTTGTATTCCTTTGATAGATTCCAATTACACCCCCTTCTATGGCTTGCCAGTAGTTAATTTTACAGATAATTAGTTATCTTTTTTGTTCTATTCTCATCAATTTTACCATCAACTTTTTCATGATGTCACACTTGTGATTTTTATTAACAATGCTTAGCACCTATTCACTTTTTTTGTCTTCTATTAAAGGCTTTTGGTATTTCATGGTAATTTATCATCTTGGGTATTTATTTCATCTTTCAAGTATGGGGATAATGAAGGGAAATACATGTTAGTTTAAAGAAATAAAATTAAGGTTGTAATATTTAATCTAGTGTAAATTAAGATATTATCACTCATAAATTTCTACACGGAGTGCATGAAACTAAATAATTTTGAGATAGGTTTGAGATAGGAAATTTTATGTTGATCAAGAGAAATAAATTAATGCTCCTACATAATTCTTCAATAGAAATATAAAATGGAAGGTTAAAGGGATACAAAAGGAATAAAATTGGGAGAGGCTCAAGTTTGGCATACCTTGTTTTCGTCTACGATATCTTTGCAAGCTTTCTTCACATAATTTATGTTCCTCTTCTACTGAATTATTTCATTGAATCTTCTTTTGTCTCTTTCTTTTGTTTCCCATCTCCTTCTATGTAAAATATCGCTTGACGATTCCTCTGATCTTCTCCTCCAATAGAACAAAATTATTTTTCACAACTCTTCAAATATTCTCCTCCAAAGCCCCTATAAAAGCAAAATATCCTTGACAATTTCTATGATTTTGTCTTACTTATATAATGATGTAAAAAGAAAAAAGAAAAAAACAATTGCTAAATTTATTAATTGAAAAAAATCATATAATTTCAATCATAATAGAAAACTTAGAAAAAAAAATCAATTACAAACATAAAAAATAAAAAACAAACTTGCTAAAAATAAAAAATGCAAAAATGCTAATATTATAAAAATCAACTTCAAAACAATAGGGAAAAAAGCAAAAATTAGCCATTTAAATGCTTATTTTAGCCTTCGTTCGAAGGCTATTTTAGAGAAAAGTAGGCCGAATAATTTAGCAGAATGGAGGGGGATTCATTCAGAGGGGGCTTCATTCGAACCCCCCCATCATTAGAAGGGGGTTCTAATGAACCAATGAAGGGGGGGTTCGAATGAACTCCCCTTTTTTTCTCTTTCCCCTCCACCATTTCAATTGTTTGTATTTTTTGACTATCAAAGCCCGAGAAGGAGGTGCAAATTGATTCAACTTGATAAACCAAGTTGGGGGACTGTAGTGCTCGAAATGTGATTTCCAACAACTATAAATTTAATATATTTTGTTTTTGTTTTTTATTTTATTTTTTTGTTTTACTAAACATAGGTTTTTCACCAAACATCAAATTCAGTAAAAAATCTGTGGCAAAATATTAAATTTGAAGAAAAATATTTGAAAAATATATACGCACTAGGTATTGGTGTCATCATTCCAACAAAAAAGAAAATTGAATTTCAATACATACCAAAAAAGTTATGCGAGCTAAAATGCACCTATGTTTAAATTGTAATTGGTTTGACTTCAAAACTTAATTAAAAGAAAAATATTCAACAAAACATTATGAAACAAAATGAAGGCACTAGATACCAATGTTACCAACGTAAATTAAAAAAAATCAAAATTTTATCCTTTGTAGAAAAAAAGTTATGCCTGTCGAAGTACACATCACTTTTTAAAAATATTGTTTACTATTAAAAACTAGTTATCAAAAAAGAGGCCAAAAAAAATTACAATTTTATATATATATATATACAGAAAAAATCTCACAAATCACTAGTTTACATCATTTTCAAATTCCTAACAGTTTACCTACTATAGGTGTCAGAAAATGAAATTTTTTTCTAAAAATGTTGATTTCAATGTCAAGTTTGGCCAAAAAGTGTAACCCATTATTGAGGGATGACCCCATTCCAAGACTAAAGATAGATAAATTTTTGAATCCTCATCAAATTCATGTATCATTAATCATCAAGGTAAGCACCTTTCTTCTTTGCATTTAGTTTCCACAATTAACATTTAATGTTTCAATTTCCTCATATCTATGCCCACAACCTAGTTATCTAAATTAACCTATTTATTAATTTCTTACATTAATTATTTTTATTTTATTTTTTAAAGTGAAATGCTACCAAAAGAGTTAGGTCCCTATCATTGATCATCATAATAATACATAATCCAAGCCATAGAGAGTGAACATCAAGAACCTAATGGCCTCAATGACCCCTTGAAGACAATCTATCTATGTTGGAGTAAGAGCATTTTTGTGAAATTTAACTAAATATGTGTATGTATCCATTACATTGTGTGTTAGACCTTCCCTTAACATGCTATCACAATCTCTATCCGGTCCTTGTTCTCCTTCATAGTTTTGATACAAATCGCATCTCCAATCAACCCCTTGTTTGGATTACTTGATGTGCTCCTTAGCGCTTGCCATGCCATGGTCCTCAACTCAAGATCTTACATTAATTAATTAGTCAAATGCTAAAGTATATTTTCCTCTACAACACATTACTTCCAAACAAAAAAAAATCACCCTAAAAAATATAATTTGTATCAAATTTTTGAAGTAAATATTTTCACAATATTATTATTATTTTAAATCAGTTCTAAGAATTTCAAGGTGCAACTTTAAAATATTTTTTAGAACAAATTTTTGAAGTAAACATTTCCACAACACAATTATTATCCTTTATTTTTTTTTAGTTATGCTCGGACAATCATTTAAAATATCAAAACTCATCATCTATTGTTAAATCACTTTCTCATCTATAAAATTAGTGAAATAATTAAAATTCTCACATCTTTTATTAAAATCATACAAATTACCCCATAAAATTACAAGCAATATAAAATTATTTAATCCTTCATTCATTATTTATTTACATTTAAACCAAAAAAAATTTTGAAAATCAATTATAACAACTAAATAACTAAAAATTTGTAATAAGTTTTCCCTTACTCTATTAGATAAACACATATTTATTAACTCGTATGATCGATAAAAATATCTAACGATCTCATCCACTGAAAATAATGCGCTTCAATTTAATTGATAATGATGTCATGCACCTTTTCTTTGTAAAATTTAATAGTTATATATTAATTTTTAATTGAGATGAATCACCTATCATAAATGATCTCTATAATAAAAAGAAAAACTATACAATTTTAATTATCTTGGAGCAATCACTTCTACGTTATTTTCGCGGAGATATGTAATTAAACATAAATACCTTTCCCAATTTAAGTTTTCGCAGTCCTCAGACACTACCAAGCATAAGAATTGCAAGTGTGACATGTAGCCAATAAAGCTGGAACACCCTCTCAAGTCCAAGTACTGCAGCTGTGACAAGTTGCCAATGGTATTAGGGAGGTTATTTAACTTAAAACACCATCCCAAGTTCAAGTATTGCAGCTGTGACAGGTTGCCAATGGTATTAGGGAGGTTATATAATTCGAAACACCATCCCAAGTTCAAGTGTTGCAGCTGTGATAGGTTGCCAATGGTATCACGGAGTTTATTTAAGCTGGAACATCCTTCCAAGTTCAAGTGTTGCAGCTGTGACAGGTTGCCAATGGTATCGGGGAGGTTATTTAAACTTTTACACCCTCCCAAATCCAAGTGCTGCAGCTGTGACAGGTTGCCAATGGTATCAGGGAGGTTATTTAACCTGTAACATCCTCCAAAGTATAAATGCTGCAGTTGTGACAGTTTGCCAATGGTATGAGGGAGTTTACTTAACAGGGAACCTCCCAAATCCAAGTGTTGCAGCTGTGACAGGTTGCCAATGGTATCAGGGAGGCTATATGAAAAGAAACCTCTCAAATCGAAATGCTGCAACTGTGACAAGTTGCCAATGGTATGAGGGAGCTTATTTAATATTTTACACCCTCCCAAATCTAAGTGCTGCAGCTGTGACAGGTTGCCAATGGTATCAGGGAGGTTCTTTAAGCATGAACACCATTCCAAGCCCAAGTGCTGCAGTTGTGAGAGGTTACCAATGGTGTCAGGCAGATTATTTAAGCTGAAACACCCTCCCAAATGCAATTGCTGCAGCTGTGACAGATTGCCAATGGTATGCGGGAGCTTATTTAATTTGATACATCTCCCCAAATTCAAGTGCTCCAGCTGTGACAGGTTGCCAATGGAGTCAAGAAGGTTATTTAAGTTGAAACACCCTTCCAAGTCCAAATGCCGTAGCTGTGATAGTCGGGTATTCTCTTTTTCAGCAATAGTTAGCCCCATATCTCTCCAATGGTCGTGCTTATGAAATACACCTTCGTTGTCAATCTTTATCAATAACGTCATTGACAGATTAGATAGAGCAGTGTCTACCATCTTGTACAAGGATTTCCAGAAAAGTATGGGACGTGTTTTTTTTCTCCAATGAAGAAGCAAGCAATTTGTACGAATATTTCTTTTTCCTCGTCATCAAGAGCATTATAACTTATGTAAAGCCTTCCCTGAATTTCTGGATGGAGGATAATGTTTTCAAGAGCTTCATTCAAGCAACCTGTGTCAATCTGCTTATCATACAAGTGGGATCCAATCACTTCCAATGAAAGAGGATGCCCCTTACAAGCTTCCACTATTCTTTTGGACAGATATTCGTAACTCACATTTGGAGACACTCTGAGAAAAGCATGCCAACTAAATAATTGAAGACTTTCATTTATATTCGATCCACTGATCTCGTGGATGCATTCTGATGAGACCTAAGCTACATTGAGAATGTGTTTGTCTCTAAAAGTTATAATAACTCTGCTGCCAGAATCCAGCCAATCTCCAACCAAAGCATGCAGTTGTTCAACAGCATCCACATCATCAAAAATAAGCAGTACACGATTTCCTCCCAAACGATCTCTCAACAGAGATATGCCCTTGTCAACAGTGTACACTCTTCCATTATATTTGGTTAACTTATCGAGAATTTGACTTTGCAAAATTGTATGGCCTCGGGGGTCTGCAGCACTGGTGCGGACATCAGATACAAAGGAAGCAGCTTCAAAATCAGCATAGACTTGCTTGTACACTGCCTTGGCAACTGTGGTCTTGCCAATACCACCGTTACCCCATATTCCGACTTTAACCACCTCATCCACTGAATTCAGATTTAACTTCTGAATGAGAACATTCTTGAGGGTGTCCATTCCCACTGGATGCTTGGCAACTTCTAACGGCACTATGTCCAATGTCTTAATAAGGTCATTCACCACCGTCTTTACTAGCCGAGCTTCGTAGCTGCAATGGCCACACTATGTCAATAAAATTTGCAAAATAAAGTTTTGCAAATTGAAAAATAGAACATTCTTTTTATACATATTAAAGAGGATTTTTTAAAATGAAAATTTTATTTCAGTTTTGTAAAGCAGCCCTGCATTTTATGAAGGATCGGAGGATGAGTTGGAGGATACTCTTGGGACCATTGATCAAATAAAAAAAAGTGGGAGGAAACTTCCCTATTGGGTGGTCGACCTTCCATTAACCAATACCTTTTGAAATATAAGAGAGGAAATACCTCCCTTAGAAGACATGAAGATAACTACATGGAATGTTAGGGACTTGAATGCCCTTGACAAATAGCATTTGATAAAATTCCAACCGGAGTCTTTTAAGATGAACATTATGATATTTCAAGAATTTGAATTATGTTATGATGATTTGAAGAATTTTTTTCTCAATTGTAAAGGATGAGAAGGTTCTTTTGTTGATTAGGTTGGTGTTATAGGTATAATTTCTTTAATGTGATCTCTTTGATGAGTAAAGGTAGACATTATCTCAAAAACTTAAAAATAAATGGTTGCAAAAGATTTCAATCTTACCGTAGATTTAGCTTTTCCTTCTATCAATGTGTATAGGCCAACCAAGCCAATGGAAGAACATCAGCTATGGACACAACAAAGCACTCATTTCTTGTGATCTCCTCTTATGGAGCTACTCATCATAGGTGGGGATTTAAATTTATCTTATTACAAGGGGACAAAAGAGGTAGTCTTTATAGAGTAATCCAGTCCCAAATAGGCTTTCAAAACTTTGTGAGGGGGCAAACTTCTTGATGTTATTTTGAAAAGTGGGTAGTTTAGTTGGAAAATGGAAGAATTGGCTTTACGAGCATCATTAAAATATTAGATAGATTTATGCAAGGTGACTTCACTCTCTTATTTTGGGTTTTGATCATTTTGAATTATCGTGATCACTAAGATCGTGCTCTCATCTAGTGTCCCTTTAAGTTTGAAATAATATTCGTTCAGATGCAATAGTCTCCCAAAATTAATAAAAAATTGGACTTTTGCCAAGGTACAAAAAGGCTCCAAAATGTTGACTGTGGTGAAGATGCTCTACTTTCTCAAAACTTGTCTGCAAGAGTGGAATAATACATCATTCCAGAATATTTTTATGAGAAAGAAAGGATAAAGAAGGACTTTGAATCCTTAAACAAAAAGTTTTTGTTGCATGGAATTGTTGACCTAATTTAGTCCCTTGGACTTAAATAGCGTCACAAGTGTCTTTAGGAGTATTTGATCATCTCTAGTCTAAGTGTTGCAAAACTTTTAAATCAGATGCAAATAGGCTTTGGGCACCTAAAAATGAAAATAACTTTTTGATTTTTTGCTAAGTTTATGCCATAAAAGAGAAAAGTGAGAATTTTTTTGTCTTTCCTTGGTAGCTTATCACCTGCATAGCACAAGGTTTAGGGTTTGACTCTCCACGTTACAGAGATCAAGTAGAGAATGTAGCACGTTGAAGGAGGTTTGTATGGCATTGAAAGAGTCATCTCATTCTTGGCATGGAAATAGTGTTTTGAAGTCATTACCTCATGGCACATCGCATGAAAGCTACAAAGGTTGATGGGGCTCATATACATCTTACCCACGTGTTCAAATTTTACAAGATTCAGGCCTTACGTGGTATGCATTCTACCTATTACTATAGAGTGACTCTAAACATGGTATTCACGGTTTTATATAGAGTCTTTTGCTTCTATGAATGAACCTAAGCCTACCTGATTCTCCAAGTTGTTAGAAACAAATCTCCATGTTTTAAAAGCGGCTGTTGAACGGGAATCTCTACCCAAACAGTAATAAAAACTGCCATGAGGTGTTGCTATCCACAACCGGGTGTAAGGGGTTAGTAGGGCTAGAGTTTCCAAGGAATACAGTGTTGAGAATGGACAGAGAAATCCCTTCATATCACATGTACAACTCAAAGAAAACATTTTAAGGGAGAGTAGAAGATTGTTGAAAAGAGACAGACTTAAGACCTAAGACCTAAGTCATTTCAAACAAAGGAAAGCATGGTACAAATTCTTTCACTGTCCATGCAGTGAGCAAGTTAGTATGACAGTACAAAGGCAGAGTTAGATGCATAAAGGAAATAGACCAGAGGAAAGAACGGTGAAGTCACAGACGGCAATGTGATAGCATGCCAATATGACTGTGTTGCAGGACATTATGAAAAGTGAAGAGGGCAGTGAGCCTATAGACCTATAGTATGCAATAAGGACAGTACAAAAGTCCTGTGCACAATCAGTTAAGATGACAGTCATAAGCAATCCTAAATGAGTTAACAGAGGACAGTACACTGAGGTTTAAAGACAAGGGTATATGAGGTCATCCAAACACAAAGATCTTACAATGGAGGAGAAGGATGAGCTATTGGTGTTTGGAGGATCGAAAGAAACTTAAAAGTGTTGTCATATAAGCTCTGGTGTGTCGATATGCTTGTTAAGTTGTATGCTCAGTTGGGTATGGTGGAGAAACCTCAACAAGCATTGGGTTTGCTCAAAATTTGTGGCTTCATGCTTAGCTTTTTAACTTATAATTCTTTTTGCCTTGTTCAAGTCTAAACTTAGGGATATGGCATGTGAAGTGTATGACAAAAGGTCAGAAGCTCAATTTTACTAATGTTACACATATAACATTGTGATCCAAGGTCTTTGTAAGGATGAGAGATTGAATGCAGCAATGCAATTTGTGATTGAAATGACAGTCAAGGGTACCCAATGTACTTGTGGAGGGTTTTGTGAAGCCATGAGTTAAAGGACAATGCATAGTCTCCAAGATCATCAAAGGTTTAAAGGACAATACCAAATGATCATATGAGAGGGCAGTCGTGAGTTCACAGTCATGCAAACTTTTGATGAATATAGATTCAGGGAGTAAAGGTAAAAGTAGAGCCATAAGCCCATAACAGAGCGGTCAAGTGCTTAATGCAACAGTTATAATCTTGTACCCTGCAATTTGTGATTGAAATGACTGTCCAATGATCTTGTGAAAAGCAGGGAAGGCCCCACATAGCAGAGGTAGTTTTTTTTCTGCATGCCCAGAGGTATTATGAATATTATATAGTTTCATATGACAGTGGCAAAACACTATGAAAGGGAAGTCATATGGACTGATCTTACAAAAGGGACAGTAAACAGTCAAAAGGGATTTTAAATGCATAGGACAATTTTGTTGAAGAGATATGTCACTAAGAATGAAAAGAAAAATGCGTGAGGATGACAAACAGTGACAGCCTTCATGTAAAAAGGACAGTATTCATGTTGAAAAGGTAGTCTTTTAACACTGCACATACATCCCATACCTATCCAAGAAACATCAAAATGAGATGTGCGTTGAAAAATGTTATTTACAGTACTTCAGTAAAGAGGAAGTTTGCATGAGAAAACAAAGTAAGAGTGACAGAGATAGAAGCCAGATGACAGTGAGGAAATGATCTTATGGTAGAGATGACAGTTAAGAGCAAAGAACGACAGTGGGCAATAGAATGAAGACTTTATTGGGCTTTAAGGAAGATCCTACCGTTTGGCCAGGCAACCATTTGATGAAGCAATTGCAAAGCTTGATACTCCTAGTGAAGAGTCCTACAAAGACAACACATTAATCATGCAACAACTGAGAGATAATATTACTCTCTGAACATCTGATTTGCAGGAAGAAAGAGGTGAAGATTAGGCAAAAGCAGACATGAAGACAAGAGATAGAGTTTGCAAGATGACTATGGTGAAGGAAAACCTTCATGAAGATAGATGATAGACCTTACACAGATCTGGAATAGCGACCTATAAGCTTGAAATAGCAGGGAACCTAGTGCCTAATAGATGTCAGTCATCATATAGTGACTGTGTTGTTGACCTCAGAAAGGAATAAGAGCAAATATGAAATGACTGTCAAACTATACACATCATAAATGTTCAACGTGAGGAAAACATAATCATAGGATAAAGTGGCAGGTTCAAGGTATAAGAAACATGCCCTATTTTCATGCCAGAGCAGTTTGAAGGACATTAGGGGAGAGGACCCAGTACCTGAGCATGTTTCAATAGTTGTGATAGGAGTTGTTTATATAATGCTCAATATTTTTATAAATATTGGACCAATAGTTGTGACTTTAAAGTTGTTAGTGTTGATGATGACTACCCATAATTAAACAAAATGTATTCCTTTGATCTAAAAAGCAACCAATCATGTGATTCCATATCAGCACTCAATAAAACATGTTGTGAATGCACAAGTATTGGTCTCACTTTTTTTTTGGGTCTTTTTGGACACCTTGACAAAAAGCATGCTGATGTGGCCCTGAAATCTTAGTTATAAGCAAGGGACTTGCCAAGTAAGCTGCTGTAAAAAATTGGGAGTGATTTGAAATTTCCAAGTAGGATAATTAGAAGCGCAAAGTTAGGGTGCACAACTATTGGGTCCTCTCCTGTAGTGGCAGTTGTTGAGAATTTTTTGGTTAGTGGTCAATCATGAATACACAGTCATATGCAACCACTTTGGGATCCTAAAAGAAAACTAAGGACAACATACTAAGATGACAGTGTGCTCAATATGACTGTGCATCAATCCTTTCACTGTCCATACAGTGACAAGAAGTTTTTATAGACCTGTCAAGCTCTGCCAAATCTGCAATTTCGGCATGGAGAAGATAGAGCTGTTATCTCTGCCTATGAAAACTAGTTCTAGAGTAAAGAATTTCTAATGGTTGAGGTCATAGCAGCAAAAATATTTGGGGAAAAAATGGGCAAACCAAAAGTATAAGATTTCTTTTGAAAAAATCAGGAAAATATCAGATTTTTAAAAAAATATAAAAAATTGTAGAACAAAAGACAAAAACTATTTTTTTTAAATTGAACGGCATTTCCATAGCATAGAGATATAGAGAGAAAATAAAATAAACAGTTTAACTAATGAATTGTAGAAAATAGATATTATATTCATATTGCTGATTACATTACATTGCACATCTTTCAAAGCATTACTTCACAGTGCATAACTAATAATTAGATGCTGATAGATGGCAGAATTTCAATTACAATATAGTTTGTACAAAGTCAACCTATAACTAAGTACAAATCTTTCAAAGCATTACTTCACAGTGCATAACTAATAATTAGATGTTGATAGATGGCAGAATTTCAATTACAATATAGTTTGTACAAAGTCAACCTATAACTAAGTACAAAGTTCCAAATACTGATGCTACTACAAATAGAGCTATGCCAATGACTGAAAAATAGGCTCCTTCCACTATGCTTTGATGGATGTACATAGCTTGTTTGAAAGCGCCTGCTTTAGCACAGTCAAGGAAGATGTTGGCAAAGTTTATGGAATTTGGCTTTACACATGCTTTGGTAGACATGTATGAAAAATGTGGTAGCATAGACAAGGCAGTGAACTGTTTGATAAAATGCCTCAAAGAAATGTGATCTCATGGAATGCCATGACAAGCAAATGCAATTGGCAGCTGTTAAGCCAAATTCCACAATTTTTTCCAAGCATCCTACCTGCCTTAGAGCTGTTAAGATCTTGGATAGAATGTACAAGGAGGTGAATAAGGTGGCATATGTATTGGACAATAACACAATTAATTAAATTGCGATGTAATCATAGTACTAAGTTACCAGAGTTCAAAGCAGGTTTGAGCAAAAAACAATTGGGCTTGATACAAAAACATATCAAAATCAGCAATAATTAAGTAGCATCTGGAATGTCAAACTCGAATGCCAATTGCACAGCATCAAGTTCAAGGAAGATTGTCCAAATGACACTTGTAGGCAAACTTGGAAACTTGGACTTGGAGAGTACCTAGGAATTCAAGGGGAGTTTGAGTGCAATCCCCTTGGCAACACCCCTCCTGGGCAATGCCCCCGCAAAGGGGTCTAGGGGTAACACCCCCATAAGGGGCAGCGCCCCTCACGGGGCCTGAGGGCAACACCCCTGGTACACTCCTTGTCACGATACAAGGTGGGGTCAAGGGGTGGAGCCCCCACCACCAAGCCCAAATCAAGACCTCCAAGACCACACAAACCTTCATGGCGTATATCATTTTGTATTCATAATAAGACCTGAATTAAGACCATCAAAGCCACACAAACCTTCATGGCGCACATCATTTTAGCATTTAGGGGGCAAATGAGACTTTTTAGAGTTGACATTTTTCAAAAAAAAAAAAAAATTAAAAAAAGAATATGCAAAATCCACCCAAATTTTGCCTGGGTTCGCTTGGTTTTTGTAGGTCCAGACCCACAATCTATGGGCCAGACCGAACCCGAGCCAAACCTAACTAGGACCCAAGGCCTAGGGCCAACGAATTGGTAACATGGTAATAGTATATAACTCAAGTATGTGGAGTCATTTTAACTTGCAAGAATTACCAAAGTTGTAATGTGAAGGACCACCATGATTTTAAAAGGTGGTTCCTTATTTGCTTCTCTCTATTGTGGAAAATCCTAATGAATCATTTGTGAAAAGTATGTTATAAAATGGGAATAATCTTCTCCTCTCCCATGTGGGATTGGGATCTTTAGTAATATATCTCCCACCACACAAAGAATATTAAAGATGGAGTCTAAGCTTTCTCTAGATTAAATCTCCTATTTTTGTAATGATTCCTCTTTCTCAAAACAACTTGGTCATTTTGTATTAGTTATGATCACACGAGGAGAGCTACAATAGCTCTAATCATGTCCAATGAATGTGTGGAGGTGGTTGGTCAAAAACATGACCATTTATTCATTGAGAGCTTCATATCAAACATAGTCGGCATGCTCAAGAAGACAGTTAGGGGATTTGGCCGCTACAAACTATGTTCAAAATCAATTTTGGGAATTAATAGTGGAGCTTGTGGAGGAATATGATGCTACAAAAGGTGATGATGTGGGAGTTTTCTTGAACCAAGCACTCAAGAAGAATAGCTCTTTGAGCAAGGCATTTTTGTTGTTGTGTGTTCGGCTATTAAAAGGAAATTTCAAAGAATATAGGAAGCACATCAAAGATAATTTGAATCTCCTAATTACAAAGATGGAGGCATGCATCAAGGAGCTCATAGAGGGAATACTTTACATATTTTTTAACAATATGCATGGGGTATGATTTAGATGATGAAGAAGAAGAGGAAGGTCTTGTCAAGGAAACTAAGCAATAGTTCTTTTATTGTCTAAACTGATAAATCATGCAATTTTTTTAACTTTAATATATTGGGATCTACCTCCTTGGCAGCATATTGTGAATAAAAATAAAATATAACTATACATTGTGTAAGGTTAAATAATAATCAATTTAGATTTATTCATTGGTTCATGAGCTTCCTTATAGACTATATACCTGCAAACTAATATTTTCCCATTTGCACTTTTCCTCTTGTTTATACCTTGTTTTGTGCTTATCCCCTACTTGGGAGCATATTCCTTGCTACTTAAATATATCTCTTATGCTTGTTTTATTCTCCCTTAGTAATCATTGTGCTCTTGCATGCTTTACTTATTCTTATGTTTTCTCATTCCTATCACATTGATTTCTCACTCTCTTATTGATTCCTACGCTTACTTGTATCTTTATTCTTGTCCTTACCACATCACCTTTTTCTATTTGTCCATGATGGGGGAAACCTTATTATTTTGTGTCATCTACAACCCATGTGCTTACCATGCTTACCATTCAACATCCTTTACCTACTTATTACACCCTGCATTTATTATAGTTATTACTTTACATGATTTACATGCTAACATATTTAGCATATATTTACATTTTATGTACTAATTTTCCTCTCCTTCAATTCCTTGCATCCTCTGGATGCAACCAATTTTGGGAGGCATCTTCAATCACCACCAATCCTATTTTGAGTTTATAGATAGTTAAAACTATTGAGGGACTCGTTTATCATGTCTAGATGGATCATGATCATCAACATGGTAACACTTGATGTGTCATGTCATTCCATGATCACCATGCCAAGCAAAGCATTACCACTTCACATACATGCAATTTTTGTTTACCTTACTCTCTCCTAATTTCTTTCTCATGATTTGAAGATGGTGATTTTAGTTTACAATTGTTCTCATCTTTTCATGCGTGATAGAAACTAGCCACTGTACACTTTTCTCTATTTTTGCAAGTTCCCATGGAGCACACATGACAAGGATGCGTGGTACACATGATGAGATCTAGATGGGCCATTACTTCAAATGAACTTGATTATCTTTTTATGTTTAAATATTTGATTTACATGCATGTTTGTGAGTGCTTAAATAATTTGAGATACATGATCATTCTAAGATTCACAAACATTACAAAGTGGAGGAAAATGCAATGATGAAATTTGCATATAGCCACATCAATCCCCATTTAGTTTTGGGCCAATTTTGATGGAACTACTAAATATAATTACATACTGACAAATGGCACAATCTCATACAAATTTGGGTCATTCTCCTATCTATCACCCATATCCATATGTACTTATTCCCATGCATTCAACCATATCTACACATTCCTATTTGATTGACACTTATTACAACCCTCTAACTAGACATTGAATCCCTTGATCCTACCATACCCTTGTTCAAGATCGATATCATGTGTGTGAGATATCTCTTGCACTTGCAAAATTGACCCATAATATTCAAAAATTAAATTCAAATTATGCTAACTTTCACCCATTTTATTGCCGCCATAAGATGACATAATAGAAGTTTCACATGATTTATTTCTATGTCCTTCTATTTAAAATTATTCAATGTGCATTAATAAAAAAATATTGAATATCATTCACATTTAAGAGGAGCATATGAGGAATACTTCAAATGAAAAACTATAAATAATCTAACTATGCATCACATCATTCTAAAGAATTTACATGACTAAAAAAGGTTGTCCTTTATAAATTGTATGACTAAAGCATTAATCTTTTAAGGGGGTCAACTTAAGAGAACATAACCATTATGATTTGGTGATTTCTCCAAGATATTCCTAAATACCATTGATCCTTTACAATTATAGAGGATCATGATTTGAGGCAAGTCAAAAAGTAGAAGCTCAAAATTACTAGATCAAATCAATAACCCATAGGATAGATCCATGCCTATGGAAATGGCCCATATTTATGGATTTGACTCCAACAAAGTTAATAGACCATTTTGATTTCAAGGAAAAGTATAGACAAATATGAACTAGATTCAATCTTAAGGTAGGCGGAACTCAATGCCATGTTAGAGTCATCTTCTATATTTATTCTAGAATTAAGTCTCCCTCATGCACTTTCCTATATTAGAATTTAATATTTTAAAATTATCCATTGTTATAGTTGAATATCAAATTAATCTAAAGTTGATTTACATTGAGGTCTATGAATTTCATTTGATTAACCTAGATTAATCCTAAGAAAATTTTACTTTCCCTAACAATAAGGTAAATGAAAAAATAATCCTCTTAAGGATGTTAGAAATAGGGGTTCTCCTACATCAATTTGTTGTCTTCTCTAGTAGTAGTGTAAGAAATTTCCTTCTCTTTATAAACTTATTGCAATAATACTAACACTGATGAAGTTGGAAATAAGTCACCTGTGCTATTTAAATTAGATTATGCATTTGTTTAACGTTTATGCATTTTAAATTTAAATGATAAATAATAAAATTTTGAAATCATAGATAGGGCAATGAGTTTGGTATATAGTCAAATATCAAATTTTCAATAATTTGAATGTTTCAAAGCTCAAAAATATTTAATTTCCTTGCCAAAAAAATAGAGGAAGTTGCTCCTTTCAATGTATTTTCTTATGGCTTTGTTTTTGTTGAACATATTCTTCTATTTTTTAAAATATAGAACAATAATAAAATTTTCAAATAGTGAAGTTTTAGCAAATTGAATTATTTTGTTTTGTCAAAGCTACGGTTGAGATTATGACCAAAAATCTCTCTTCTCATCTATTTTTTTGGATTTTGTCATTTTAATTCATTTAATAATATGAATTGGATAACAAAAATGAAAGGGGAGCATTGACTTGTTTCTATGATGATTTGTTGTAATAAACTACCAACTTCATTGAAAACATTCAACACCCTTAATTTTGAAGAGTTTATATATACACTTAATTTAATTTAGAAGCCTCTTTTGTAACTACAATTCAAGCAATATAAATCATTAACAAATAAAAATCTATTAAAATTTAAATTTTTTGAATGAGACAACTACTTTTTTATGTTCAATAATTTCTACAATTACTTCCTATACATTCTTTGAAAATATACGCATTGAGTCCCCCTAACCATAAGCACATATTAAATCACCATTTCCCTCTATAAAACCTCAAACAATAACACATTATATGTTTCATGAAGGAGACGTTTTAACCTAAGTTACCGGTTCGTTTTTGGGTTTGGGTACGGGTTTAGGTACAAGATTCGGTATGTGGATTTGGTCAAAAAAAATTTGGACGTTTGGGTACATTAATACAAAAACATATAAAAATCAAAAATATATACATATTTGCAATAGTAATTAAGTTCAAAATACACCACCATATTAATAGTCAAATAACATAGCAAAAATACACCACCACTTTCATAGTCAAATATTAAAATATTAGTGATACTCAAATGTCATAATATAAAGGGCGGGGGCCCTAGCTCGGTTGGCTAAGTAATTTTGTTGCAGCTCTGCTGGTCACGAGTTCTAGTCTCCCCCGTCCCAATAGAGGGTCGTGCTACCCGATTCCTGCAGTCTAAAAAAAAAAATGAACATAAAAATGTCAAGTGTTTACAATCAGCCATAAAAATGTTTTTTTTTAATTTTTTACAATTATTAGATCAAGGGGAAAATAGATGTCATAGAATGCAAGGAAATGACTATATTTGACATATTTGACTAGGTATAAAATAGTGTTACTATTTTCGCTGTTGAGTCACTAATGAGAACAGGTCCAGCAAACAGATTCAGTATAGCCTCATTTTATGGTAACTATAGCTTCATTGGCTCCATTTTCTTTGTGTTTCTTTGTAGTTTGTCACTTTGTAGCATGGCATTTGTATTTTGTAGTTTGTGATTGATTTTGAGGGATTGAACTTTGATGTCAAACTGCGTAATAACATGCTATGCAGTGTGCACTGTAAACAGCGATCACAAAATTAATGAGAAAAATTTATATAGCAAAATTAATGTTGACACTCTCCTTACCTTTCTCTCTCACACTCTCTATGCAATTAGGAGGGCTTTAAATCTAAAAAACAATAATCATTTCATATTATTCTGAGAAATTGAAAATATCTCTCTTTTGGTTTGCTGAGATATTCCAGAGAAAGATATTTGCTTCTATGAATTTAACTTCCTATAAGAGGTTCGATTTTGTTGTTTTGTCATACATGAGACCGTTTTTCTGGCAACTGAATCTGTTTGTTGGAATTGTTCTCATTAGTGACTCAGCAGCTAAAATTAAAAAATCCAAAAAAAACGTTGTAAAATGCGCAGCCTGGGCATTTGAAGGCATGGATTCGGTCCGGGTTCGAACCAGGTACGAAATTTCGTACCCACAGTCTCATTTCTGTTTCCTGGTCATTTCCAATGTCAAAAAAAAGGTATCCTGGACGTATCTGAACCGTTTCCATACCGTTTCCGTACCCATGTCGTACACGAGGCCATATATAGGCGTACCCGTACCTTAGATTTTAACTTATTTAAAAATAAATAAATAAATAAAAATCTATCATATTGAATACAATTAAATTCATTTTTTTAAATGAATGTTGTGTGTGCACAGTATAGCATCCAATAAATGGTCTAGAAGTGAAAAAGAGTTCAACAAGGTCTAGAAGTGAAAAAGAGTTTGTTGAACTTGAAGTAATTGAATCATAGGTTTCTAGCTCATTTGATTGTAAGCTTGAAGATGTCATAGAAAAAGTTTAAATTGTTTGGGGTAATGATCCCATTTTATGAACTCGGATAAAAGATTAAAATTGAAATGTTACCGTATTATTACTGTACTAATAGAGATAAAATTTGAACAAAACTGAAGATAGAACTGATGAAATTGATATGATATAAGATTGATTCTAATAAACTAGTAGAGAGCCATAATGAAAAAAAATGATATATTAGCCAATATATACTCACTTTGAAAACTAATCAATTTTCCTCTGTATCCAATGCTTCAATACATTGTTTCTAATTTGTCCAACATAGATTCAAATCCAATCTATTGACATACTATTTTATAAAGATTGATTCATATTATTTCACTAACTATTTTTTCCAATTCAAAATAAAACTAGAAGTCCAAGTCCCTTCCATAAAACCCTAAGCTGAAGTAGTTATATTTGAGTTATATCGAGCGGCAGTCATGAAAAAATAAATAAAAAATATGGAAAAGCGAGCAGAAAGTGAGCTTCATTACTTACCCTTTTGTTATATCCATGGACCAGCCTGAGCGAGAACCGATCTGTAGAAGGGCATCCTTCCACTCATCAACCTCTTCTCTTGGGTGTCGATCTAGATGGCTATAATGTTTGAGAAACGATTCCTGGTAAGGGCTGTCATTCCCTTGAGGATATCTAACGTGGGTTGGATTCACATGATAAAAGAGAGGAATGATCAAGGCAGGGGTGCTCAACATTGCAGTGGCCTCCTTGAGACACCATGCTGAGTCTGCATAGCCTTTAAAATATAGGAATGCGTATGGCACTGCTCTCGATTGCCCTTTCCAAGCTCGGCCAAATCTTTTCCGCCTTTTCCAAATTTTCGTCGTCTTTATAGACTTTCAGCCCTGCTGTGGAGAGAGCTTCAAAGAGATGATCGACCAGCGTCTTTCTGACATCTTCTCCCCTGAAACTCAGAAATACATGATACCTCTTATTGCCTCGGAGGGCAAGTTTATTTGTTGGAGGCCTGTATTGTTCCATCTTAGAGCTGGATCTGAAAAGATGTAGGACTTCTGACGACAGAAAGAGAACAAAGAAAACAGTGGATTCAACCCAAAATCTCAGAACTAGAACGCTACATGAATGTTTTATGTACGATCACGCATTGCGTTTCAGATAAGAGCCATTGCTAAGGGTGATTCCGCAAAAATAGTCCGAAACGTGACATCCACTAGAATTAAAAAAGACGGAATCATTACTTAGTTTTTTTTTTGGTCAGTGGAAACGGGAAAATCAGCGGCAAGTTAACTGTAATTAGGTAATGATTTGACACAACTTTAGATATTTAGTATCGGAGTGGGAAGACTAATAAAAATCATCGAAAATTGAAAATGAGAGGGGAAGTAATTATGATGAGCTTGGATAATAACTGGCCACGCTTTCCCCTGGTTTCTCTGTTAATCAAGAAGTTGTCAGACTTGTCGTGTAGTGTTTAATATTAAGAAGATATTGACTTTTCTTAAAGTGGCTTTTTTTTCTCTTATTCATAGCCACTTTTCTTGAAGTAAACTTTTATTCCAACTTTTATTCTGGCGCCCACTCTTCTCCATTTTTCCATATTTGGTCGGCTTCTTTATTAACTTTTTCATGCTCACAATGTGTGCGAAGTTACGTAGTCTATCCGTTCCAATTAGACTAGCAATCGCACCTTGGCGTGCAATGGGTGCGCCGAAAAGTGTATGTTTTTTTTTCATACATTTGGCCAGTATGTGAACTGGTAGGCCAGTTAGTAAATGGGGTTGCTTGTGTAACAAAGATTTCAACGGAGAAGCAATGGCTTCAAATCAAGTATGCATCCACTTACAAGGATTCAAACATGATTAAAATAAAACTTTTGAATCAAGAAGATAATAAAGCTTCATTACCAAAAGAGACATGTTATGTTTGCAAAAGGGAAAAATAGGGATAGAAAGAGGGAGAGATAGAGGGGGGAGAATGAGAGAGAGAGGGGTAAGGAGATAGAAATAGAGAGGAAGATAAATATAGAGATGAAGATGAAGATAGATATGGAGAAGGAAAGGGGTGTGGAGAGAAGGAGAGAGAGAGAGAGAAAAAGAGAGGGGGATAGATAGAGATGGAAGAGATACATATATAGAGATGGAGGGAGAGGGAGAGATAGAAAGATAAATATAGAGATACGAAGTGATGTATAAAGAGAAGTAGAGAGATGAAAAGATAACAAGATAAATATAGAGGGAGAGATGGAAGAAGAAATATGGAGAGATAGAGATGGAGAGGCAAAGAGATATAGATATAGAGGTCTAGGAACATGGAAAGGGGGAGAGGTAGAGAGATGGATGGATAGAGAGAGGAATACATTTTAAGGAATAGAGGGGGAGAAAGGAAGATAGAGCTAAGAGGAAGAAGGATACAAATAAATATAGAGATAGTGGTAGAGGGAGAGATGAAGAGAGAGAGAGAGATGGGGAGATAGAGAGATATAGAGGGAGAGGAAGATAGAGATAGAGACAGAGAGACATATAGATGGTGAGATAGAGTGATAGAGAGTGATATATAAGGAGATGTAGAGAGAGAAAGAGGAAGAGAGAAAAATAGAGAGAAGTAGAGGTAGAAAATAGAGACAAAGAGAGGGAGAAAGAAATAAGGGAGACAGAGAGGGAGAGATAGAGATATATGGGAAGAGAAAGAGAGAGATAGAGATATATGGGAAGATAAATGGAGAGAGAAGTCGAGATAAAGAGATATATAGGGGATAGAGAGGGAGATATGGGGAGAGAAATAGAGAGACGAGAGAGAGGTAGAGAGATATAGAAAGAGGGAGTCATAGGGATAGAGGGAGAGAGAGGAAGAGACATGGATAGAAAGAGGGAGAGATGGGAACATAGAGATAGAAGGGAAAAGAATAATCTAGATTAAGGAGATAATAGAGACAAGTAATATAGAGATGAAGAGAGATAGAGATAGAGATAGAGATAGGGAGGGAGAAATAGGGAGTGTGAGAGAGAGAGTCAGAGTCAGAGACATATAGAGATAGCGATAGGGAAGTGGAAACAAGGAGTGTGTGTGTGAGTGAGAGAGATATGGAGATAAAGATAGAGAGGGAAAGACATACATATATAAATAGATAGGAAGGAAGCACTACAACAAATCCCTATGATTAGCTCCCTTTTTTGCTTCCACCCACTATTTTAATATATTTTTCTCCAAATTTTTTTAAAAATGGTGCTATTTTTGGCATTTTTTGCGTTGATTAGAACAAATTAGCGCCTAAATTAGCACCTAAATTAGCGCCTAAACTAGTGCCTAAATTAGCGCCCAAATTAGTATCCATATTAGTGCCTAAATTAGCACCTACATTAGCACCTAATTTAATGCCTAATTTAGTGCCTACTTTAGAGCCTACTTTAGTGCCTAATTTAGCATCTAATTTAGCACCTAATTGTTCTAATTTGGCAGGGATTAGGGGTGTTAGAACAAAAAATCCTTCCCCAATATTCACTGGCCTTCAATTGCTTACCTACATTTCACTTGCATCAAAAGATCTACTACCTTTGATTTTTCATTGTATTTAACATGAAATGCAACAATTTGTGTGACAAGATCCATACTATCACCAGCATTCCCTTTGTATATACCTATTTATTCCTTCAGATAATCATAAAAAAAACAAATTTCACCTTTAGCGCAGTATCACAACATCAACGTAAAGGCAATGTGGGATGGCAGCTTCTAAGTTAAGAAATAAGCCTTTACCTCCATACCACCAAGAGATTATATAGCTTGCACAGTAAAGTGATACTCACCGCCACCCCGCAGGGATAATTATAAGGCAATGCGATAATGTGGTAACTACCGCCATCCCGCATAAGGCAATTCAAAGGAGTGTGATAAAGGTGATAAACAACAAGAAGATAAAGCATACATCATTATACCATCAAGAGGGTGGGAAACATATGCGGTAGAGCGGTATACACCACAACCCTGTAGCAAGAAGTCTTGAGCAAGGCGGTAGAGCGGTAAGTATTGGAAGAAAAGTGGACACTACAATACCACATGAGGTGGATAATATGGTTGTGGTGGAGTGGTATACACCACAACCCTATAGTAAGAGGTCTTAAGCAAGGTGGTACTATGGTAAATAGAAGGGAAGGGAAAAACAACACCATACTGTAGTGGGTATAATAAGAGACGACAGTAGTACGGTTTGGCACAACTAGGGGCTAAATTAGGTGCACTTTGCACCGCCTTTAGTGCCGCAAAGAGATTACATTTAGGGTTGAAATTCAACACTAAAGTCGGTGTTAATGACAAGGACTATAGCGTCGACTAATGAATCAAAGACAGAAAATTAAAGAATTCTCGCCTACGTTAAAACATACCACACAAAGAAGAATATTAAAAATTCTCGCCCGCGTTTTAGTTTTCATTTTTCTTGTGTATTTGCATTATTTGGTCGCTCAGTTTTATTTTGTTTCCAAATACAGAGCATAGAATAGACAATGTTTGGTCGCCCAGTTTAATTTTTTTGCGAGATACAGAGTAAAGGATAGATGGATAGAAATCAAACCCCTAATTTTGCTTTAAACGTGAAAACTAGGTATGTTTTTCCTTTTGGTTCAATTTGAATCCATATAAAGATATTTAGATAGAATTTTTACTAATAGATTTGTACAAAAAGGATCCCACCTCGTAGATAATGGTTGAGCTTCAGTTGATTTGGGTTATTTGGTGGTCTTATTTTTGCATTATTCATTCCATCACAGGGTTTGAACTCTCAGGAGATATCTCATAGGCATTTAAATCCAAAAAGAGAGCCATTCAAGGTAAAGCTTGCTCATTAATCACTCATTTCTTTTAAATCACCCATTTCTTTTAATTTCTTTGATTGGTGGCTTGCTTTCATACCACAAAACAAAACTTGCATACCACAAGCTAGACAGAAACTTTCATACCTGACAATGTGTACTTTGTTTTCCTCCACAAACTGGACAAAAATAATTTTCCCTAGGGTGCCTCAAAATTTCAAGCAATAGAGCGAAGGGAGCAAAGGGAGTAGACTCTAGCCACAATGAGGTTTAATTCATTGTCAATTTATAGATTTGTAAATCTTTCCATTATTTCTTTGATTTTTAGTTTTTAGTTTTTTATTTCTAGATTTAAAAGAAGAAATTTATTTTATATATATAGGGACATGAGACTAACAAAGATAAAGAGGCATTGGCTTCCATATTGGGGGTAGAGGTAGTGAACAAATTGGATGGTGTGGACTTGACAGTGCTTTTCAGATACATAGAAAAATGATCTAGTAAAGCCCATGAACATTGCAACCAAATCAACCATGTCAAAGGGAATCAATTGATTCCCCAACCAGTCCTGGATCGAGCAAAAGATCTGGGAGGAAATCAATAACAATAAAATCTAAGAATGTGGAATAGGGAGCAGAGACTTCCAATGTCCCAGCCACTCCTGGGACACAGACTTCTTCTACCACACCATGTTTTACATCTTGCATTGGTAGCTATGATACCAAGATAGAATACGACGTGGTTTCAAGGGATGTCCAAATGACAGATGCTGGAAAAACATTTGTGAATAGGTTGAGGGAATCATTCCTTCAACGGTTCAAAGACCATCTACATTTTCCATTCTCAAAAATACCCATGCACCTACAAAAAGCAGTTATCCATGACATGGAGATTGAATTTGGCATAGGTTGGTTTGTAAAGAAGATAAAGTTGTGAATGTCTCAAAATTGCAAGAGATTTTGGTGCAACCAAACAAAGAAGATAAAAAAAACCCCTCCTGAGTTAAGGCTCAAAAAAAGGCCAATTGATGTAAGTGTGAAAGTATGGAAAGAGCTTGTAAAAGCATATGAGAAGTCTCATGCATGGAGGAAGTCTGACAAGGAGAGTATGCAGGTATTTGAATTTTCTCATAAGATTATATCAAATTTATTAAATGATTTTTAAATTTTATTTGTGCATAGTTAAATTGAATTAGTATATGTTTTAGGACAAGGCCTCTAAGGCTAGGCTTGACAAACTTCGTGCCACACATCATAGTGGCTAGAAAGGTTTACATGCCTTGATCTATACATTTCTAAATATATTTAATATGTTAAATGATATTTTTTTTATTTCCTAGGAAAAAGTAAATGATTGCATATTAATTAGTTTAACTAGTCCATGTGCCATGTTTTGACAAGAGGAGAAATATGGCCGACATCCAACGCAATTTGAAAAGGAAATGTTACAAAATAAAAAATGGACTGATTTTTTAATCTGGATGGAGAAGGAGGTATCTATAGTTGACTTTCAATAACTTAGTTGGATATTGTTGTGTTAGTATGTCAAATTTCATTTCTTGTGTTGAGTTGTTTATTGATGTGTAGAATGAGTTCTAAAGTGATTCTTTGTTGGCCCTAGATCCCACTCAATTGTCCCATTATTTCATGTTGAGGAAAAAAATATTGTTTGCCTTAAAGGGCAGTGAATGACATTCATGCCTTATTTTCATCGCATCCTTTAATTAATGATCATGGTCTTTTAATATCTCTTAAGTGTCCTCATTTAAGTTATGAGTTGTATCATTTGAGTAACTTAGTCCCATGTTGATTTGATTTATCTTCTTTTCTCTCAAACATGGTATCTCAAGGAGTGCTTCCTTGAATTCATGTTTCCATTCTACTAAGTGATCCACATGCATGTTTTCCATCCTTCCTCATGATGTTTTCATTCTTTTAACATGTAAGAATGTTTTGATGCATCTTGGTAGGCATCCTATAGATCTAACACATCCTTGTAGAACTCCTTTTGCACCAAGGTCAAGTCATCATGGATTTCTAATGCATATTCCATGAAATCACCTATGTCATACCTTGCAGCCTTGTAGTATTCCACTTGATTTTTCAAGTGCTCAATTTCCTTCTTATGCCCTTCCATTTCTCATGTCATTTTAAGGATGTTTGATTCATTTACTTGTGTTGTGGTGACCCTAGTTGTAGCCCTAGCCACTAGATCCATATCATCTACATCCATTACCATTGCTTCCATGGCTTCATTAAATCTCAAGAGTATAGTATGACATGCAACTTCTTGATCAACAACATGCCAGGTACATGCTTGGGAAAAGTATGGGGTGCCTTTGTGGTGCCATATATCTTCCTATATGTTAACAACTCATATAGGGAGTAATCTTTTAGGTTCTCCAAGATTTTGATCATGTCTTCAAACAACCCAGAGAACCTTTTCTCAAATAATAGCTCATGCAAGGGAGCAAAGATTCAATCACAGATGTGCTCATATTTGGATGAATATTTGTGCTCCCATTGGTCCTAACAATAAACATGGAAAAAAAGACATGGGATGATCCATGTCCAATTCATCCCCAAAGAATTTATTAGTTGCACAAATAATGTAACACAAGTAAGAGGTTGTATAGAATTTTGGATTTGTGCCCACTGGAGGAGACTCGACTCTCATTATTTCATTTCATAAAGTGAGTGAAAAAATAACTACCTATTTTAAAATTGGCCCTTCTTTAAGCAAAATATGTAGCAATGAGACTTAGAATTCTTGAAAATGAGAAGTATCCTTCTGCCCATACAACTTGCTAATTAGGGCCACTATGTTTTTTACTGAACCCTTGAGGCTAATGGAAGGGTAACATTTAGTGTTTCTAGAAGTTAATTGTCTAACTCCTCCTATTGAGGTTTAGGCTATGTTTTAGGGTTGAAAACTAGGCACTTTTGTTGTAACATCCACTTCCAGGACCCATGGGTGATGTGGCACAAGGCCTTGAACCACCACATAGGTCTTATAAAGAGAGTTTTTGGTGTAAAATCCAAACCTAAGTCCTATAGAGAGAGGGGGTGGCACTAGACTCCAAGCACCAAAAAACCATAAAATAGTCCTCTCATGCACATGAACATGTGTACCCAAGTTCTAGATCAACCCCACACCTATGGAAGATGAAGGGCCACTCCACATAGAAAAGTAATAAAGTATCTCGTGTGGGTCAAGTAGACCAAATAATCCATGCATGAACCAATAAACAACCTCCATGATTCCTCAACATGTGTGCAAGGGTGATATGTCATCTCTATCATGCCTCAACATATGTTCCAATGCTAAATCAAGTCCCATGTGTGGTGATGAGAAGGCTGATCTATGTCAAAAAGTGATGAACGAACATGTGTGATCCAATGGAGACCAAGTGCTCCATGAACTAATCTCGTATAATTTTGAATAGAAACTTATACATAATATGTCAATGTCTTAATAAAATAGGCATCACAATATATCACCATGGATCTTGTAATGATTCTATCATTCATAAAAATAGTAAATCACATTTACTATATACATCAACATTTAGAAAAAAATATAGCAACTAGAAGTACAAAAGTGAGAGGGAACAGACTGATACTAAAAACTCAGGGAATTTATTGAGATAAAAACATAGGCCTTTCAACATTTTTGTATTAAATTATATATAGCTATCAAATACACCTTCTAAATAATAGAGTCTGAGTGTAACAACACAATCTAGAACCCCTTGTCTTTGAATTTACATAGTTAATATAGATAATTACAAACTTTGAGCCATTATTAGCTCATCAAACTAAATTTATGCTCTAATTAAAATCAAATAGAAGTATTTAAAACTGTTGCAAAGATTCTGGTTTATTTGTTGGAACTGCTACAAGATATTTGGACCGTTGGTCAAAAATTGGATAGTTGCACAAAATAAGGCCTACTGCTTATCTTCCAGAAGGTAGGCGAATCTTTGTTCCATATTTAATAATGTTGGCCCATCGAGAAGTACTTGGGAAATTATAAGCTATCATTTCACTAGTTGAAAACTCCAGGTCATTATATTGAGCATATGAAAATGGAGGCAAGTAGTGCACTAATAATTTGAACTTAGTTAAGAGATCAAATTCATCTTTCAACTTATCTACTATAGACTGCCCCTTCAGTGATTTGTTGAGATCTTCAAATTTGGAGTCTTCACTTCTGCATTTGGCTAGTAATTCCAAATATTGATTTTGAGGAATCAAATGTTGACAATCATCCCAAAATGATGGCAAACCTTTCTTAAATAGATTAGTGAATCAAACCTTGAAACCTACCACTTTCTTTAGAAGTTCATCTACCTTATTTTGCACACTTTCCATTATCTAATGCTTTCCAATAAGTATTTGGGCATCCAATATAATAGTTGACTTGTCATTTATCCCCAATGCTTGCAAACCTGACCTAGAAGTAGCATTCACACTATTGATAATTTGATTTGCAAGGTATTTTTGCATATGGATGAGCTCTTCTCTTAAATATCTACACCTCTAATTACTAAACACTTCTTGTTGGGCCGAAGAGGTATCCCGGGCTTCTTGTAGTTATGTCGTGAGGTCATTACTTTCACATTAGGTGTGTCTAGCAATGTGAAAAGTACCTTTATGTTTCTCATTCATGGCCAATGGGTTTCTTCATTCAATAGGTATGGAATCTCTACAAATGCAATTTCAAGGCATATCATTGTACCTACCACTAGGCCTGTTATTATATACCCGAGTGTCTACTATGATTACCCCATTGATTTACTTATCTTATACAAATAGAAACACTATTATTTGAGTATCATTGCACAAATTTGAGGATTTATATACATCCTTGTATGTTCAACTAGAAAGAACATATCTTAAAATTTCAATATCCTTGATCTAATCTCTAGTTAAAGTCATAATAAAATTTGACTTTCAATATTGACTCTAAAATACGAGGACATATTAGACTAGTTAATTCTCAAAGAACCTTTGAAGCATATTATAGTGCCAAAACATCCTAGAAAAATACCCATTTCTAAAATATAGGAGAAGAAGATATATAGACCAGTTAACTCTTAAAGGATCTTTGAGGCAAACATAATCATATATAGCACAAAATGCAAAGGGTTGACACTTAAGGTTACGTAATAAAATTTACAGTTGATAGTTAAATTGTACAACAAATTTTTTTATGATCTTTACTAACGTTCATTAGAATTGTTGCATGGTTTACATCATTGGAATGACATATTAGCTGTAACTTTTTTGAAATTTTATTATGGTATGTGCACTTTGATATGATGTAATATGATTATGGTTTTGTTTCATATGTTGTAATATTAGATATATAATGAAAAAATAAATTATTGCATAAAATAAATAATAAATTTTTATTTTAAATATATTTTTTTTGCAAAACACAGGTCTTCCAAAAGATCAAGATGATCCTCATGATATAGATCTGAAATATGTTGGTTCTGGTATAGATTGCATGGCAGAGGATGATGCTGACGTAGATATAGAAGACACTAAGGCTGATGACGATGATGATGACGACAATGATGATCATGATGGTGATGAGGTAGTTGTTGGTAGTAGCTAGTGACATTCATGATCATATAGATTGCATCATGCATCATTGTTGATATATTGTTATGATGCCTCTTTTCATGGTTACTATCATATGTATCATTTTCATGGCCTGCAGTACCATATTATTGAGTTGTATCATTTTGACATGTATCATTTTGACTTATATCATTTGGACATGTATCATCTTGACCTGTACCATTTTGAGTTACATAATTTATCATTTTTACTTATATCATTTGTACATGTATCATTTTGAATTATGTCGACTGTTGGACATGTATCATTTTGATATGTTATTGATCTACTGGAATATTTTGCTTTCGCTTGTTTTAGTTATATGATGATGATCTTATTAGTATTGACTTGTCAATTTATATATATTGAAAGTGGTTGATGATTTTTGGATGGATATTTATTATATATGATGATTTTAATTTACTACTCAGGATGGATGTTTTCAAATTCAATTAAATTATAGATATTTGAAGCAAAATTGGAAGCAAAATTGGAAGCAAACCTAGAAGCAACACAAGAATCAAAACCAAAAGCAAAATTGGAAGCCAAATTGGAAGCAACATAGGATGTCATAATGGAAGCAAAACTTGACATCAATTAGGAAGCCAAAAATGAAGCTATTTTCAATGCCATACCAGAAGCAAAACAAGAATCATGACTAGGAGAAAAACTAGAAGTGAAAATGGGAGCAGACATAGAAGCAAAACTAGAAGCCAAATTGGGCACTAATTTAGGCACTATTTTTGACATTAAATTGGTCATCCTTCCTGATGCTATTCCCGATGCTATTGCTTGTGCTACTTTTTTGATGCAAATTCGGTGCAAAAAAAGGGCACTGAAGAGAACATGTAGTTTGGCACCGAGTTTTGCACCGACAGAAGTGTCCAATTCATGAACTCAAATGCACTAAATTTTGGCGGTATTTTAGGCACTAATTGTCTCTTTTGTTGTAGTGAAGGAAGAGGGAGGGAGAAAATAGAGAGAGGATAGAGAAGTGAATTAATATAGAAAGAGGGAGTGATAGGGAGAGAGGGAGAAATAAGGATAGAAAGAGGGAGAGATAGAGAGATACATATAGTGGGAAGGATAGGGGAAGAGAGAGATGTAAGAAGAGGTAAGGAGATAAGGATAGGGGAGAGATGGAGAGCAATATGGAGATGGAGATAGGGATTTATATAGAGAGAGGGAGAGATGCAGAGATGGAAGGAGAGGATGGAGAGGGAGAAGTAGAGATACAAAGAGGGAGATACAAAGAGAGAGAAGGGGAGAAGGAGAGAAAGAGAGATATAGAGGTATAAAAAAATAGAGATAGGAAGTGATATAGAGAGAGAGGTAGAGGGAGGGAGGGAGAGAAAAGTAGGGATAACAAAAGAGATTAAGGGAGAGAGAGAGAGATAGGGAGACGAAAAGAGAAAGATAGAAGGGAGGAAAAATATAGAGAAATAGGGGAGAGAGCAAGAGAGAGATTGAGAAATAATGAACAACATAAAAGAGATGGAGACAAAGATATAAAGATATCTCTCTTTGTTCCCATCTCTCTCTCTCTCTTTCTATATATATATCTTCCTTTCTTTTTTTCTCCCTTTGCCTCATTATATCTTATCTCTATCTTCCTCTCCCTTCTCTCTTCCTATCTCTTTTCTATCTATTTTCATCCTTAAGTGTGCAATGGGTATGTTGAAGAGGTCTTAAAAGTGAATTATCATTAATCAATGATATGCTACCTTGATCAAAACTCCCTAGAGGGACATGTGTTATCATTAGATTGTTGGCACAAAATGACTAATCAAAAGTTAGACTCTCTCTCTCTAACTTTTAATAAAGATTTTAAGTTTTAATTTTTTATTATATAAATTCAAATAAAAATTAAAAAAATAATATTCTATAATAATTCAAATTTTAATAAGACAATTAATTATAAATTAAATTAATTTTAATAACTATTAATTATTGTTTTATAATTTCATAAGAAGACATAAATAATTAAAATAAATTTAAAACTTAAATCTAAATTAAAAATTAAAATAGAATAAACTAAATGCAAAGTCAAAATACATCAAAATGAAAATATTAATAAAAATAATAATTTAAAAAATTAGTAATAAATAAAAAACTTATTAAGTTAATAAAATAATTAAATAAAAAAGTGAAACTAATTTTAAATTTATTAGAATCATAATATTAATAAAATATAACTCTATTTTTTTTAAACAAAAATGGCAAGCCACTATATATTTATATTATATTGAATAATAGATATTACAAAATCCTAGCCTAGGCGAGCATACTGGCAGGAAAGAACTAGGAGAAGAAAACCTCCAGTTATAGCTCGAGAAAGTACATATTGATCCTAAGACGTGCTGACCCAAACCTGGAACATAATAGATTCTATTTACATAAAATGAACCCCTGTGCATGACCACAAAACTAAAAAACCCAATTACATGACCATAAGACTGACCCTTCCCAAATTTCATTACATGTCCCAATTACATGACCCAATTACATTACATGTCCCTTTACATAGATGATAAGAAATATCCCCATCAATTTCCAAAACACAAACCCATGTGGCAATCGATGCTTAATAGCCAAAATATCCAATTACCAAGAACACCAACCCATGTGACAGACGACGCTTAATAGCCAAAATATTTGATTACATAATCATTCTTCAAAAACTAACTAGAAGAAGAACCAAAATGGTTAGAAGGAGGTTGAATATAACTCTATTTTTCATTATCAATTTTTTTTTCTTTGTTTTTAAAACAAAAAGCTTCCTTTTAGATTGTTAATCATTTTAAAAATAAAAATAGAGAAATTCATTAGAATTAAAATATTAATAAATATATTTTATTTTTTATTTCAATCTTATCAACTTCTTTGGTTTGAAGCGGGACGACAAAATGAGGGCGTTGCTATGTTTTATGGGTCGCACGGGCTAGGGTAAACCCTAGCCATGTAGCTTCTCTCTCTACTATTGTGATTTACATGTGTGAAGGGGAATTTGGGGAGTTGTTCAGGGGTGCACTGCTTGGGTTGTGGAGTGGTATCAGTTGTTGCATGGGATTCTTTGGGTGATTTTGTGCAGGATTCCTTTTCATTGTTTTTTCTGCTTTCCCTCTATTGCGTGTGGGTGGGGGGATTTTTGGTTTTTTGTGGAAGATATCCTTATGATTTGAGCTTTTAAGGTATGGAGTTTGTTGATCCTCTGCCTCACTTACATGCAAAGCCTTTTGGGGCTTCAAACAATTCTTCATCTAGTGAAGGTTCATCATTTAAGAAGTTCCAAAATCAAGAAAGTTAATGGTTGTCTAGCGAGAAGCCAAGAACATTCTATCTTGGTAATTCAACCTAAATTTGTTATTGAGGAAGTTGTGTACTTGAGAAATTGTGCTTTGATCTACAAGTTCATGGGGATCCATATCTCTTTGCCAATTTTGGAGTCTTAGGCTTGAAAGATTTGGAATCCCAAACGAGATATGGAGATAAAGGTGGCTGCAAAAAATTATTTTACTATGGTGTTTACATGCATGTCAGATAGGAATATGGATTTTGAAGGTGGGCCTTATTTCTTCAATCAGGTTATATTTTTCATGAAACCCTAACATGTGGAGTTCAATATAGTGGAGGAACTTTCATTGAGGGTTCTCGTATGGGTTTGTCTCCTATGACTTTCATTGGAATGTTGGAGGAGTGATATTTTACATATAATCACTTTTCTCCTTGGTAAGTCGGTTTGTTTGGCTCAGCAAACTCTGGACCAAAAGGTAATTACTTATGCCCATATTTTTGTGGAAATTGATTTGAATAACCTATTGCTATATTCTATGGAGATGAGCCTTAGATCCATTTCTTGGATTCAATAACTTGATTATGAAACCCTCCCCTTCAAATGTCATTTTTGTCATGAATATGGTCATCTGTAAAGGAAGTGCACTAATTGGTTTAATCAGGCGGTGGGTGCTTCTAATACTAATTCTATTCAAACTCCTAAGAATGATAAAGGGAAGGCCCCTATGGTTGATGGGGTGACAAATAAGGAGGGATTCAACTAGGTCAAGCCCCGCAACAAAGGGAGAGGTTTAAAGAGAACCTTGAAGGATAGACAAGAGGATGGGGTCTTCAATCAATTTAATGTTCTGGAGGACTTAGTATAGGAGGAGGGGTGTCATGTTGGGTTTCTTATTGGTGGGGAGTCCTTGGGAGTGAATCTATCTAGTGACAAAGGGATTGATTTTCAAAACTTTCCTTTGGGAGAAGCACATGTTGATTTGATGGTCACAAATGTTGCATCTCATATTTTGGTTGGTCTAGATCACAGTGAGCCAATGATTCTAAATGGGGTTGATGCCTTAAAAGTCCTATTTCTTCTCACCCTAAGGATGCTTTGGATATTGGGAAGAGTAGTGGTGTTATGTAGGTTCTTGGTTTGCACCAGAAGTCTGTAAAAATGGGGCCTTTGGAGAAACCTTCCAAGGTGGGTCACAAGAAGGATTGGGAGAAGGTTAAGTTTGTTAAATTTCCAAGATACTGAGAGGGGGGGTGAATCAGTATCTTAAATTTTTTGACCAGATACCATCCAATTATTCCAATGCATACAACAACAAAGATAATTAAAAGCATTAACAAAACATGAAATCAGAGAACACATGAACACTAGGATTTTTATGAGGAAAACCCAAAATGGGAAAAACCATAGTGGGTGTTAGCTCACAATATAGTATAAACTGTTATAAAACAAAGGCTCACTACCTATAGAATTACAATGATAGAAAATGGCTTACAACCATAAAATGAACGGATGGAGTACACCTAGAGAGTGCAGATTGAGTTCTATTGTAGCTTGATAAACTGACTTAACACACTTCATCATATTTGCTCTTATTCACATTCACCCTACACCAAAATTTGCATCATCAAACTTAAAAGATTATCCAATATATATATCTGATCTCTTTGTAAGCATCAATTATGTTAGCCTAATTAGATGCACTTCTTATTTACCAAAACAATACCAATTATTGGCTTCAAGCATTCACAAAAATATTTCAAGAAGTTAATTCAAACCTCCAACATGCTACATTATGTCGACAATGACGTAAAATAGGTCGCACATATATTCGCATAACAAAAATATTTTATCATTACACGATACATTCATTAGGTTGGTCAGGGATAGACCTACTAGCACATAATGCAAACACCAATGTAATACCAATACGCCATACGAGCAACTGGATACATGAGATCTTGAATGTACGTGCTCCCAACATCTACAAACCATTTTCCAAAACCACCAGCAATGGAAATTACCAACAAACAAATGCGAACCAAAATACCAGAGGATGTAAGCAAAATACTAGTTCAGATACCGAACTAGAATACCGGAATAACTTTAGTCTTGATCTTGTAGTTGCAACTCATATATCATGATGACATTAATGACAATACAAAGTATCAAAATGAGATATTCTTCTTCATTTTTCCAACAATATCCCCCTTTTTCATTGATGGCAACATGTGCCAAAAAAGAATATTTATAAAACACCTTATTTACAACATTTCTCCCCCTAATACCAACATTTCACCATTCTTCACTCCCCCTTTGACATCAAGGACAAAGGGTGTCCCAAAAAAAATTGAAAAACATTAAAGAAAAGAAAAAAACAAGGAAACACATATCAACCGGAAGATCATGAGCCTTGAAGCTCCTTAAGAATACCTCCCCATACTACTTTTCCATTCTCCCAACTATCCTTTATGGAAATCAACATCCTATTCAAAGACTCCAACTCAATTAGAATTTCTTCTACACCTTCTGAAGTATTAGGAGTCAGGTTTATCTTTTCAAGCTTTTTTGTGCAAGCCAGAGCCTTTCCAACCAGAGTGAATTCAACTCTTACAATGTCACTCAACCTATCAAATTTCCTGATAATTTCTTCCTTCTGCTTCTATAAAACAAATACTTTTTCTTTATGCGCAAAGATTGCATTCTAGGTTGAGTTGTCTCTATCTTTATATAGACTGTAAGTACCAGAGACTATTAACAGCTGAGACTCAATGGAATCCATAGCAACCTTAATATTTTGAGTGGCATTTGACCACTTTAAGCAATAAGCAAGAACAACATTAGCCTTTGACTCACAAACCTTCACTGCATCAAGGTTCTTTTCAACTCTAGAGTGTGCGAGAGCACACTTGTCATGCAACGCCAATAACCTTCTCTCTGCCAATTTCTCCTCAACCTCTTGTGTTTCCTTTTCATTAATCCCAAAGGTATAATCCTTGAGAGAATCTAACAAAAATCTCAAATTTTCAATAGGAGTGAGAGATGTATCAATGGATGTACCAGGTATGACTTCTTGTAATTCCTTGAGGGCATCTTCTACAAGTTCTGCTCCTCTTTGATGTGCTTCTAGAATTTCCTTCCTACCAGATGCTTGCATAGCATCTCCCAACATTACTTTATGTACCAGAGACATCTTCTCCATATCCACCAACCCTTCAACCATAGGAATTTGTAAAAGCTCCTGGGGAATTACCAGCTAAAATCTGATTTGCTTGGAAAGAAAACCTTTCAGAACATCATTACTAGAGGATGATTTTCTAGGCATCTTAAGAGATTTTACAATTTTATTTTCATTTTCTTTATTTTTCCTGACATATTCTTCATTTTTATTTTTGTCCTTTGTCTGTTCCTTCTCTTCTTCTTTGATTTCCTCTTCTTCCTCATCTTTCTTTTCTTCTTCTTTGTCTTCATCTTTATCTTTATCATTATTGTCCTCTTCCTCATTTCCAAATCTAGTAGTCGGTCTGGTGAAAACAAGACCTTTTCCTTTATCAACGGTATAGGGTTCATCCTTTGTTGTATGGGTTGCATAGGTAGTCCTTCCATATCTCCTCGAGCCAGATGATTCTGCCTCCAACCATTCTCCCCAAGCCCTTCCAAGAGAAATCTCCTCATCAGTGAATCCGTCTTCTTTCAGCATTTTCTCCACTTTCTTCCTAATATTAGGTTTTTGTCATTCCATATGAATCTCCATAGACTTTTCAACATATGTCCCAATTCTGGGTTCATTGGGGTCCTTTAGATTCTTCAGCAATAATTACACATATCCTTCAGCTTCATCTTATGTTACCTCATATCCCAAAGGTTGAATCCAGAAGGTACGAGGTTCCACAGCCTCAATCATGCATTCATCAGAAGAGACATGGAATATGATATCATCTTTATACTTCTCAACAATTTTCCTCAGGATCCTTTCCCTTTCATTCATGTTTCTTTTAAATATAACAAAGAATGTTGTTAGAGAATTATCTTGAGCATCCAAATTTCCCAGACTATGCATAAATCAAAATTTTGATGCCCTACTGGTTTGGTTGAGTCCCAATGCACTTCTTCATTCTTTCCCGGAAGTCTCTTCATGAGATAAAACAATAAACATATAATCAATGATCCAAACTTGAAATCATATTTCCTCTCCTTTGTCAACTTTAGGTTCTCTAGCAACTGTAACCTAAGAAGCTCATAAAGATCATAATCTGCATCGTTCACAACCATATCAAAACTAGTATAGATTGTTGTGGCCAAAACAAAATTCTCTCTGTTTGTGAAATATATTTTATGTCTAATCATCATGGTTGCATATTTCACAAGAAGATTAGTAATGGTTTTCGTTGCAAGGGCTCTTTTGTCATATGTTGCTCCTGTGAGTTCCATTACTACCTCATTCTTCACAGATTTTAACATAGGTACTATACCTTTATCCCAAAGCCCTATTATAGCCCTAACTGCTTTCTTAGTTATCAGGTGTGGGCAGTTAATCCAGAGGAATTTGTCATGGATTATGCTTAGGACTGGTTTCACATATTTCTCATCGTAGTTGAAATTGGGAAAATTATTCCATTTATCCAACCCTTTCTCAACCACATTTCAGTACTCAGGTTTTACCAAGAATCCATCACCAGTAAGCACTTTTTTCCAAATTTCAATCAATTTAGAGTAATCATATTCCTCATACTTCACACGAATATACATCATTGTATCTTCAATTGGCATTATTCCATGTGGAATTGACGAAAATCTACCCATGTGGTCATCTTCAAAAACCTTCGATGAATATTTTCTATAAGAGGGCCTTAGCCTCTCTAAAAATTTCACAACAACAGGAGTTTCCATTCTACCAGTTTTGAACTCAAGCAACTTAACCAAAGTGAAAACACAATTGCTCAGAGGGTAAAAATACCTTTTTCTTCACAACAAACCGCAACTAGGGTTTTCACAACTTGAACTTCAATTCTCTTCAAGAATACTCCAAAATCTCTTCAACTTCTCCAAATGCTCGAATGATCAAAATGCCTTGAACATTTCCCTTATAAAATCAGAATCTACCCTAATTCGCATAAATGCGGAAGAATCCAAAAAGCTGCTAAAAACTCCTCTTTTTCACAAACAAACCCTAATTCATTCCACAAAAGATCATCCCTCCATATTTTCCACCGGTTCTTTTTTTAGAACCTCTAAAAACTCAATCTTCACATTTCATCCTCGTGCCATACTATGACACACCATTTATCCTGGGGGTTCTTATAATTTTTTTATAATGCTCCCCCTACGACCTTGCTAGGTCTAATTACCGAATAAATCATCTATACTAGATGAGGGCACAGATTCATCAGTATTCTTTGTTTCTTCTTTCTTTCTCCAAATCTTATTCATCTCTTTCTTAATCTCATCTTTGTCAACCTTCTTCACAGATTCACTCTTTTCCACCCGATTGGTCTCCTTACTCTTCTGGTTTCTGCAAACTCTTGAAACATGTCCTAGTTTGTTGCAGTTATAGCAGACAATATTTCTGTAATTAGATTGACTTCCAATGACTCTTTTTCTGCACTAATTAGCTTTATGTCCATACTTGTTGCAAGTATAGCAATAGCCATTAAAGGATTGATTCATTCTTCCTCCATAAAATTGATTCATTATCAGGGTTTTGCATTCACTTGCCCTATGTCCAATTCTTTTGCATGCAAAATATTGACTAGTAAAAGAACCAAGGAACTGATTCATCCTACTCCTACATTTTTTTGCTTTGTGACCAAATTTATTGCATGAAAAACAAGTTCCATTAAAAGAAGGATACCTTTGTGCATTAGGCTATCTTACCGAAGGTCTCCTAGCAGAGTTCCTTGAATTTCCTTTTTGCTTTCCTTTATTCTAAATCTTTTGATTGTCCACAACTTTAGAACTTTCACCAGTATCATTTCCCAGACCACCTTTATCTGTATTTAGTTTCTGTCCTAAAATCAATTCATCAAGCCTGTTTGAGCTAGATTTGAAATTGTTTTCATAGAGTTTTTCCTTCTCTAGATCTACTTTTAGGTTCACAACTTCTTGTTCAAGCTTGGTGCAATCTTCATATTTGCTTTGTACCAACTTGTTCAGACAATCTTCAACTCTTTTCTTCTCTTCTACTTGTACTTTCAAACCGACAATATCTTCATTAGCTTTTTTCAATTGATTAGTCACTTCCTTGTGCCTATCTTTGAACTTTTTCAATTGCTCCTTTAATTTTTGGATAGATTCATTTACATCTTCAATATTTTCTTTCAAATCTCTATTTTCTCTTTCAACTTTGTCAAGATCCTCAAGAGCAGTCTGAAGCCCTCCTTTATCATTCATTTCTTCCATCTTCAAGATCTCCCTCAAGCTATTAGGCCTTTTTGGAGGAACCAAGCTCTAATACCAATTGTTAAATGTCCAAGATATTGAGAGGGGGGGTGAATTAGTATCTTCTTAAATTTTTCGACTAGATACCATCCAATTATTCCAATGCATACAACAACAAAGATAATTATTAGCATTAACATAACATGAAATTAGAGAACACATGAACACCATGATTTTTATGTGGAAAAACCACAATGAGTGTTAGCTCACAATATAGTATAACCAATTATAAAATATTACAAAATGGGTGGCTCACTACCAAGATTCACTGTCCAGAAACAAAGGCTCACTGCTTATAGAATTACAATGACAAAAAATGGCTTACAACTAGAAAATGAATTGATGGATTACACCTAGAGAGTGCAAATTTAATTATGACATAGCTCAGTAAACTGACTTAACACACTTCATCATATTCGCTCTTATTCGCATTCACCCCACACCAAAATTTGCATCATCAAACTTCAAATATTATCCAATATATATATCTGATCTCTCCACAAGCATCAATTAGGTTGGCCTAATTAGATGCACTTCTTATTTACCAAAACAATACCAACTATCGACTTCAAGAATTCACAAAAATATTTCAAGAAGATAATTCAAACCTCCAACACGCTAAATTATGTCAGCAAGGACCTAAAATAGATCGTGCATATATCTGCATAACAAAAATATTTTATCATTACACAATACATTCATTAGGTCAACCAGGGATAGACCTATTAGCACAGAATGAAAACACCAATGTAATACCAATATGCCATACAAGCAACTAGATAAGTGAGATCTTGAATGTACGTGCTCTCAACATCTACAAACAATTTTCCAAAACCGCTAGCAACAGAAATTACCAACAAAAAAATGCAGACCAAAATATCGGATGATGTAAGCAAAATACCGGATGATGTAAGCAAAATACCGGTTCAGATACTGGACTAGAATATCGAAATAACTTTAGTCTTGATCTTGCAGTTGCAACTAATATATCATGATGACATCAATGACAATACAAAGTATCAAAATGAGATGTTCTTTATTTTTCCAACAAAGTTTCTTGGTGAGAATTTGGTGGATTCGGGATTAGTGAAAGGCATCCCACTTGTCCCAATCTCAAAAATGATTGTTATTTCATGGAATGTGAGGGCTATGAATAGCATCCCCCAACAAAAGGTTATTCAAGAAATGATTGGTACTCATGGTCCTGATACGGTTTTCGTTCAGGAAACTAAGTTATTTGTGGATGGTGTGGTGAAGAGAGCTCCTAGCATTTGGCCTCGTGGATTGTGTCACTGTGTGGGAGCTCATGGTAATTTTGGGGGGATGGTTTGTTTCTAGGATCCTAGGAATATTTTTCCTCTTTAGTTGTGTTTGAGTCACTCAGCTATGTCTATGATTGCTTCCAGTCGGGAGTTGAGCGAGACCTTTCTCTTTACCAATGTGTATGCTCCTATTGATCTATCTGGTAAAGTTTAATTGTGGGCTCATGTTAGATATATCAGGTATTTGGCTCCCTTGTTCCCATGGATTATGGCAAGGGACTTTAATGTTATTTATTATCTCAAGGAGAAATGTGGTGGGAATGCTAGGCTAGACCAATCTATTGGCCTCCTCATGGACAATATTGATCTTCTAAACTTAGTTGATGTGAATCCAAACAATGGTATTTTCACTTGGAATAACAAGAGATGTGGGGAGAATACCATATATGAGAGGCTGGATCATTTCCTAGTTTCTTGCTTCTATGAAGGGGATAGGTGGTCTACTAGCTCAGATATTTTGGATTGGAAAGATTCAAATCACTAGCCAATCAAGCTTTTTGCTAATGCTTTCAAAATCCCTAAGAACCCATTCTTCAAGTTTCAACCTATGTGGTTGAGGGAATATTCTCTTCATGACCTTATGGTTGATTGGTGGCAACAAGGGAAGTTTGCACATGGTAGGGATATGTATTACTTTTCCAAAAGATTACAGTATGTGAATTTTAAGCTCAAGAGGTGGAACAAATAGTGTTTTGGCAGCCTTTACTTCAACAAGATATCGAGTCAAGCAGATTTAGCTACCATAACTCACCATATCTATGACCATGGTCTTACTGAGGATTCAATTAGGGAAGAGTCTATAGCTGTTAAGGAGTTGGAGGAATGGGAGATGAGGTAGGATATTTTCTGGAATTAGAATTCCCATGTAGATTGGCTTCAAGAGGGGACCAAAATATGATCTTTTTCATAATTTTTTCAAAGCTAGAAGGATGGGAAATCTTATTCCCACTCCAGTGTCATTGGAAGGGATGCAATTGTCATCTATGGCTGAGATTTCTAGGGAGGCTGTTAGGATTTTCACTGCTCTATTCACTGAAGACTCTACCCCTATTGGTAATGAGGAAAGTATTATTTTGGATTGCATTCCTTCCCTAGATTCTAATGAGATGAATGTTTCCCTCATGCGCCCTATTTTGTTGCTTGAGCTAGAAGAGGTGTTTCAAATGAAAAAGGTAAGGCCCTAGGCCCAGATGGATTTCCTATTGAATTCTTCTAGGAGTTTTGGGAAATTATCAAGTTGGATCTTCTTCAGGTGGTCCAAGAGTCCTAGTGGAATAAGCAGATGCTTCATGCCATGGAATTTACTTTTTTGGCCCTTATTTAGAAAAGGGAGGGAGTGAATTGTTTGGATCAATTTAGACCCATAGCTCTATGCAATGTGGTTTACAAAATTATCACTAAACTAATTACTAAAAGACTTAAGCCTTGGCTCAACTCTTTGATCTCTTCTAAGCAAGGGGATTTCGTTGCTAGCAGGAAAATTCTTGATGGGATTGTGATTTCTATTGAGGCCATTCATTATATTACGATTTCAAAGGAGAAATCCATGTTCATCAGACTTGACATGGAAAAGGCTTATGACAGGGTCAGATGGGTGTTCTTACAAAAGGTTCTTTGAGCTTTTGTCTTTGACTAGGAGTGGATTGATTAGGTTGAGTTTTGTGACTTCTTCTTCCTTCTCTATTCTTATTAATGATGAGCCTTTAGAATTGTTTGGGGCTTCTTGAGGCCTTCAAAAAGGGGATCCTCTTTCTCCTTACCTTTTCATCATTATGGCTAAGGGGTTGGGCAGATTTATCAAGTTCTGCATTATTCAAGGTTTGATTTAGGGGTGGAGTTGGGGTGGTAGGGTGCATCCTTATTCTCATTTGCAGTTTGTGGATGATATGACTTTAATGGGTATGGATAGAATCCAAGATGCTATGAACTTAAGGAAAACTTTGGATACTTATTTGAATGCTTTTGGAAAAAATATAATGAGGATAATTCCTTAATATTCTTCTTTAATACTCCTAGACTTATTCAGAACATGATTTCATAGATTCTTCAGTTTTAGATTGGTTCTCTCCCCTTCTCTTATCTTGGGATTCCCATCTCGGTGGATTCCCATCTTGGTGGGTTCCCAGCTTAGAGATCTCTGGTAGGAGGTGTTGGATAAGTTTCATAGGAGGGTAAGTCATTGGACTTGTCAATGGCTCTTGTTAGTTGGTTGCATGACTCTTTTGAAGTCTATGGTGCAAGCTCTTCCTATCTATAGATGTTTTGTGTAGGTTGCCCCTCGGTGCTTTGTTAAGGAGTTTGGCCCTTGCCCATCAATTTCTATGGGATGGTAGTTTGTCTTCTTTAAAATGGAGCCTTGTCAGATGGGACTTTATTTTTAGGCTAAAGTAGGAGGGTGGTCTTGGTCTCAAGCAAACAAGTATGATTGGTCAGATATTAGCTGCTAAGTTATATTGATGATGATGTACTAGCCAGGATTAGGATTGGGCTAGGATTCTTACTATTAAGTATCTTTAGGGGGTGTGTGTTGAGGATGTGCCTCGGTATGGCCTTTTGGGGAGGGGTTCCATGATTTGGGAGACTCTTAAAATAGGGGTGAAGCTCATTAAGCAGGGTCTCTTTTGGATTTGTAATAGTGGCTTAGATGTTCTCTTTTAGCATGATTCATGGGATGGGCATCCCCCCATCTTGAATATGTATCCTCATCTTTTTCCCCTCTACAATAGTCTTCTTGAGAATAGTTGGAGTAGGGTGTGAGATTTTAAATTGGTGTAGGCTCTAGGTCAAGTGGAGGTGGTGCATTGGAAGTATTTGTAGGAGTGGTTGCTAGTGGGAACTGAGGAGGCTCGGCTAGAACTTGCTAGGATCTTGGTAGATAAAATGTGCAATTCCCTCTCTGGGAGGGATACTTTGGCTTGGGGTCCCTCTCCAAAGGGTAACTTTACTGTGGCCTCGAGCTATCTTGAGTTGGACAGAAAGGTGTTTGGAAGGATGGAGGTTCCTTGGTGGAAGCAGGTTTGGAGCAAATTTTCCTGGCCTAAATGCAAATTTTTCTTATGGCTGGTTGTTCGGAATAGATGTCTAACCTAGGATAATTTATGAAAGAGAGGTTTTTATGTTCCATCTATCTATGTTCTTTGTAATAATAGTGAGGAAAGTGCCTCTCATCTCCTTTTCTCATGCCCTTTTGCTTGAGCAATTTGGCACTTCTAGTGGGGGGCTTGGAATCAGGTATGTGTTCATGCCACTTCTCTAGTTGAGTTTTGGGATAGTTTGGGTAGGCCTCCTGCACATACTTCTTTTCTAAAGGTTGCTTGGATCCTTGGATCATCCCTTATTATTTGGATGTTGTGGTTGGAAAGGAATTGGATGATATTTCAAGGTGTGCAAATAGCTATGGCACAAATCTGGCATAAGATCCTCAGCAAGGTTCAGGGAACTATTTGTATGAAATGTGACATGTTAGATGTTTTAGATCTTGGTGATGAAGTTGTCATAAGGAATTTGAACTTGGTGGTTGGTGGCCTTGGATACTTGGGAAAAAGAGGATCTCGTCGTACCAAGTAGAAAATTTAGTGGGATGGTAAGTGGATGCCTCCTCCTCAGGGTGTTCTAAAGGTGAATACTAATGGTTATTCTCGGGGCAATCTGGGCCATGTTGGGATTGGTGGCATTAGATGAAATAGTGTTGGCGATAGTGTGCTTTTTTCTTTGTGTATAAGGGGTAGCAGACTAAAAATCTTATGGAGGCCCTGGCTATTGGAAAGAGGTTACTCGCTTGGTTGGAGGAAGATTATTTGTGAATCTGATTCATAGATTTTTGTTGATATGTTGAATGACAAAAGGTTGGAGGGAGCTAGTTGACAACTAGCTTTACTGATTAAACAAATTTTAAGGATGTGAAGTTTGCTATATTCTATTTCCTTTTGTCATATTGCTATAGAATGGAACAAAGTGGCTGATTGTTTGGCCAAGTGGGCTTCAAAGTAGGAGGATAGGTGGGATGTGGGAGATTGGAATCTTCTACCTTCGGAGTACATGAGTTCTTTGGGAAAAGTTATTCTTGATGATAGGAATATGCAATTGTGCCCTTTTGGGGTCCCTTTGGGGAATCCTTGCTCTCTTTTGGTTGTTTTTGTATTGTTCCTTGGATTTCTAATAAAAAATTTACCCTCTTTTTTAAAAAAAATTTTCTTTTCTTTATTTCTAAAACAAAATCTTACTTTTAAATTGTTAAATCATTTTAAAAATAAAAATAGAGAATGACAAGAAAAATTTAAACCAAATGCGATTAATGGCATCATCTTGCATCCTTCTCCTCAATTCTCAACTATTGATTTCAAAAACTAGATCATTCATTTTATATAGGGAACGCCTTTAGCATAATAAATAAATAATATATGCCTACAATGACACTTCCCCCTCCTCCCCATTTGCTAGTAATTAGATTAAGTTTTCAATAACCATGCTCATAGTTCTTTAAAAAATCATAAACCACCTAATTTTTGTGTGATACAATCTTCTTAAAATTTAATTGTATTTTATGGTAAAATTGTATAACTAGCACTTGCACCTAAAAGAGATTCAAGGATTATGTCGATAGAAAACTATATGTATGGTAATACGTTAGAGAGTATGTGTTTGTGCATGGGTGTGTATCAATGTCATGTGCTAAAAATTCTAGTTGTATGTTCTTGGATTAAACAATTAATAATAAGTGCTAAATAATGGAATGAAGTAAACTTAGACAAATTTAGATTTTTTTTCGTAAAGAAATTAAGTACTATCTGATTTTGAAATATTTGCATATAGATTTAAAACATAAAGCAATGCAAAATGAAAATCAATTTTGCAAGATTTGCAAGGAGAAGATAGTATTAATGAGCTAACTTTGGCGTAGACAGAGTATATGTAAAATTTCATTCTCATATGTGATTGGTTCTTCAGAGCATATTTTACATTCATCCAAATGCGAGGTTTCACTGATGAACTATTTCACCTTCCGACATGTGTGACTAATCGTGTGTTGGCCCTTGAATTATTTTGGTAGGCATGCATTATTGATATTACCTTCTGCAGTGGGAAAAAGGCCAAGAGGAAGGGATTCTTCACCTGTTCGCAAAGTTTCAAAATAGTGGCCATGAAAAAGAAGCAGACACACCCATTTTTGTAGGATAAGCTAGCTCATAAAGGGTTGCTAATGATCTATGACAAGTGGGATTACAACCCTTTGAATGATCTACCATATGAGCATATCAAGGTAACTCATAGCCCTCAACCTTACTAAGAGAGGAGGCATAGCCCACTAGAGGATGAAGAGGAATAGTTGGTTGACCTAATTCATATTTCCATAGAGGACAGCAGACCACCATGGCATAAGTTCTATTTCCTTGAGGCGGATTGTGATGAGAACTGCAAAATGGGAAAAACTCTGTATAATAGGTTGAGAAATGAAGAAGAATGGACTATAGAAAGGATCAGAGCCTTCTACATGTATCACTAAGAGAAAAAACAACTCGATGCACATTATGAAAGTGTGTTGTAGGATGAAGAGTTTGACAAGTTGTGGGATGATCAACATCCTGCTTCCAACTCAAGTGCTAGCGAAGGCAATGACCCCGATGAAGGAGAAGAATAGGTGGAGGAGGAAGCCAATACATCGACATCCTCTGCTCAACAAAAGAAGAAGTCCACATGGCAACCTACCTATATCACTTCAAATGTGTGACTAAATATATCAAGAGCCTCACAGACACTCACCTAGGCCTTGAAAACAACACAAGTATCCCAACAACAATAGTCAGAGATTGTAGAGATTGAAGACTCCCCACCCACTAAATGGTAGCACACAAAAGCTATACTGAGGGAGGGCTCACAAGAGTCTTCTACAAGCCAAGTACTCATAGAAAACTAGGAGTCTAAAGTAAGTGAGGAGATAGCGACAAGCGAAGCATTGCCAGCATCCAGTCAGCAGGTAACATTCACTCCTTCTTCTCTCACTTCTCAATCTTTAGTATCTTCTACCATTCCCATGGTGCCTCTCACTAGAAGTGTCAGCCTTACCTTCTCTAACCCTACCACAATGTTTGTGAGAGGTTTATCTCAATTCACCTAGACTAGGCCATCTATCTTAACACATCCGCAAACCTTAACACCAGTCATCGTTGCTCAATCTCTCCTCACCTCTCTTTGTAAAGGCTTGAGTACCATTGGTACCCCTATTTCTATTGCTACCTTAGATCTAACCCAATTTACCCAACAAAAAAACTCGATTATGACTACCCCATCATCACAGTAACTGATGAGCCCTTTCGCCGATTCACAAACTGAACTATGGTAGGTTCCCTTTTTCTCCCTAAAAATTCTCAATCTCCCACCAAAGAAAATGTAGGGGCCTACCACACTTTTATTCCCTTTTTCCTTGCCTCCTAGTGCACCTATTATAGGCGGGCTAGTTCAATCACTAGGATAATTCATAGGGCAGGGTGATGCTATGAAGGAAGTGTGGGCCCTCAAGATCCAAAAGCAAAAAGAAAAGGATGACGAAAAAGATGCGGAGTCTAAGGTGCATACAATTTAAAATGAAGCGCAAAAAAATTTGAATTTTACCAACATGTACCCGAATGTTGTCAAACCACAAGGGGAGATGATGTCGGGTGATTACAACATGTATGCCATGGGACTTGATTTGGTCGTAGCTCGGTTGCATGACAAAGTTGAACTCATGGAGGAAATGCAACAGGTGGTAACAACTAATTTCCTTCACTCTAGCTGTCAATTGAAGAAAAAGGAGTAGTTGAAGCTTGTCAAGGAAAGGGTCAGTTTCCTAAAGATGAAGGAGAAGTCACTGGAAGCAAAATTTGCACGCTTATCAAAAAAAAGTACGGGATGAAGAGTTGGAGCGAAGCAAACTCCAAGAGGAAGTCAATAAGTCCCAATCTATTGACCCCACACTGATCAATAAGCTATGGGTGAGTAACCAAAAATATTAGAGCCAATTGACCCTAACAGAGCAAAATCTACAACAAAAGGATAAAGAATTAGTAGCTCAACACACTCTATATGAGTAGGAATTAGAAAAGAATCATATGGACTTTGAATGTTGAAAGGCCTAGATAGAAAAGGAGCAACAAGAGACAAAGTCCTCTCTTGACACAAAATTGGCGAACCACACTCGAGCCAAGGAGAAATGGTATAGAGAGCTAAGTAGCTTTGGGGAGCAATTAGCATCCACAAAAAAAAGAACTGCAGAATTAACAAGGGATGTCAATTCAAAAGATACAGAGATCGCCTCTCTAAAGACCACTCTCTAGGCCTCTGCTGCGTAGACAAACCTCATCCCATTAGCTCAGTAGCTATATATTTCTTATTGGGAAAAGGTTAAATCCTTCTGCCTAACAGTGCATCTAATGCTCGGGTTCATCTCGAAGGAAACAAAATTGAGCCAAGAGGTTAACAAAACAATCAAACAATTCCCACGGTTCATCACAGAGAAGGTTCCTGAAGCAAATATTTTTCTTAGCAAGCTATATACAATCTCTAATGAAGACCTAGCCAAGGAAGGAATCAAAGATCAGGATATTGCTTCCCAGATGGAAAAAAAGTTCATCCATTTCCACTCGGCCTTCTAGCGAACTAAAGTTGTTGTAGCTACTTTGAACCAAACAATGGATGGCATGTGGGAAAATTTCTCCCAACTGAGTGAGATGAGTCTACCATCCCCATTTCTTAAAGATGGGTCGATCACCATAATCGAGCAGATTGCAGAAAGAATTGAAGAAAAGGAGCAAGACCCAACCACTTTCCATAGTTTCAGCCATCCTCCTACCATAGCAGACATTGAAGGTGTTATTCATCCTCTTGTGAAGCTACTTTTCCATTGTGAGGTGGGGGCCGATTTACCTAAGGTACTTCCTTAAAAAGAAATGCTCGACCTAGGCAGAGCCGGGAAAATTTGTGCAATATAACGAGACCATCTGAAGATGACTGGCCACCCTACAAACATCCCTTTCCAAGCTCTAATTTTTTCGCCAATGGATGGCACTCTAGTTTGTGAACCAGACAAAATTTTGGGTTTCACGTTCCTCAAAGCGAAATGCCCCTGATAGTTGCCAGAAGCTATTAATATGAAATTCACCATGCTCCCTTCGAGTTTTGTTTTTGGCTAAGTATCGGCTCGTGCCTTCAAATGAATATCATAGGCCCCTTTTTGATAATCACTGCAACCTCTTCCATGTGTCCATTCAACACTCTCTAAGGGATTTCTCTCCTTTTCTCTTCTAGTGGCCCCCGCTATGCTCCCACATGTCTTCACCGCAAGTTATTTTAATTGCTTCCCTTCACTTCCTCATTGGTCCCCGCCCGCGTGCCATGTAGCTCCCATTCACATAAAAATTTGGTGGGCCCCACAGGCGGCGTCTATAGTAAAAATTTTTGCTACATGTCATCTCAGTGCAAGTTTTCAACAAAGGAAGGAAAAATTGACTATGGGCAGCAAAATGTTGCCATGTGTCTCTTCAGTGCATGCTTCTTCAACGCAATGGATGAAGCGAACTATGGGCTACGATATGCTGCCACATGTTCTAACTGCCTCTACAAGGAGGCGACACTTGTTTGCACAAGCCTTTTTTCAGGACCATTGCCATCATTCGCAGGAGGATGCACCTAAATGGGGAGCAACCAAATTCTATGGCTCGAACCTTTTTTGTTACAATAGCCGAGGGTAATCATTGTTGCAACATCATTGCTCAGGATTTTGAATCTTTTTGGTTGTTGCTCGCCAGCGGTGGGAGGCTTACTATATATACTGCTCTCTACTTCTAAGGAAGGGTTCTAAGTTTGAAGATTACATGCTACATGTTTTTCAAGTTCCACTAGTTTAAGAATTACAAGATTTTTGGAGAGACACCAAACCTTTTTATTGTTTAGATTATTGCAAGAACTCACAGACTATGCCATTGTTTGGCCTCTCTATTTTCTTATGCTATTGATAAAATTTACACTATGTCATTATTGTTTGAATGGTTTATTTACCATACTTCTATAATTTGGATGAAAGTTTACTGGTTTAGATCCTGTCTTTTGAATCTTCTTTTCTGTAAATGGGTGTAAAAAATATTTTATGTCATTGAATGAGTTGTTCATGCTGCAATCCTTAATTTTTGTTATTCTAGGACATGATAAATTGCTAAGTGGGCCCTTAGATCATATCCAAAAGATAGGTTTATTGTGTCTTTTATCTAAATTCTGGCACATCGCCTTAGTTAGATTTTTTATTTTTATATCTACTTTCTTTTTCCCATTCCAAAATCCCAATTACAAAAGAAGTCAGCTTCTTTAAAAATCTAGAGGTCACTCAGTTTAGCACAATAAGTCCCCCATAAGTTGAGTTTCCCACAAAGGGTTGTTACCTTGCCAATTTTTGGCATCAACAGAAAATATCCTTTTATGCTTGTGTATGGAAGGGAAGCAAACTTTCCTATTTCAGCCAAGTTACCAACTTTAAGCGTTGTAAAAGAGCTAAAAATTTTGGAAGAAGGATATTTGGAAGTGAGATTTGCTGAGTTGATGGAGCTAGAAGAAAATATAAAGAAAGTAACGAACAATTGGAAAGACACCAAACATAAATAAATAATACCTTTGATAAAGGAGCAACACCTAGAGATTTCAAGGAAGGTGATCTTGTTCTGAAGTGGGATGAGTTAAAGAGTAGACCTAGGAAATATACCAAGTTTGATGCCATGTGGAGTGGTCTATTTGTAATCACAAGTTGCAAACAACACGACTCTTTCTAGTCCAATATGGAAGGTGAAGTTTTACCTATCCCAGTCAATGGGATACACCTCAAACTTTATTTTTGAATAGCAAAGGTTTGATTGTACATATTATTCTAGTGTCTTTCAGTCAATAAGTGTTGTTACACCCAGGTTTTAGGTGTCTTTTCTTTCCTCCAATTGTTGTTGCATAGTTGGTAAGTTTGTTTAATTGATGTTCTTGAGTTTTTTGAGGTAGTTTGGGTAAGTTTGAAGGTGTCAAACACTTATTTTTGAAGTGCTACAACTGTGTACAAAGTCTAATTTTTAGTATGTTTTCAAGTTTCTTCATGACTCCTATGCCCGATGGATGGCCTAAGGAAATTAGTCTTATGATTTTTAGCAAACAAAACTTTTAAAGAGGTCACCAAAAGTGTTAAGCTATTTTAATTAAAATAGTCTCAAGATTGTCAATATTATTTAATCAAAGTGCAAAATAAAAAATGAATGAAAGTGTAGACATGCAAAATTGCCTAATTCGTATCACACATCCTTAATATTGCATTTTCATCATATTCATCCTCGGTTGTGCATAATTCATCATTTACATTACTTATTCCCCTTTTAACATCATTTTCTATCTTTTTCACCTATTTCCTCTATTAATTAAATAATCTTAAATTATTTAATTAATTCATCCTATTTCACTAATTTTATTTTTATCTCCCCTAATTGGATAATTTTAATTATTTAATTAGCCATAAATCTAATTTTCCTAATCCTCCATAATTAAATAATCTTAAATTATTTAATTATCTAATTCACATCCCGTTCATTTGAAATATTCCTTTTTAACAAAGAATATCCTAATCTAGCGTAATTAAATGATCTTGAATTATTTAATTGTTCTAATTTTCCCTCTCAAAAGCATGTTCCCATGGAATTTTTTTTTTCTTCAGAATATCTCACTCCTCTCATTCATTCTTATCCCTCCATTTCTTGATCTAATCCTCACCCTCCATTTCAAATTATTACCTTACCTAGATAATTTGTGAAGCACTTTGAATTCTTGAGCACTTGAGCATAAAATTATCATTGAGAATTTAAGCAATTATCATCATATAGGTCATCAATACTCATGCTTTGGCAATCATGGGAGCTTCTTGATTGACTACTCCAACATCTCAATACCATTAAAATGGAATGCAAGGTTTGCACATTGGTTTGATTTCTTGTTTTGAATTGATCTTCATTATTTATGTTGATTTCTAATTGTGTATGCACTCAATTCCATTTGTAAGTAGGGGTTTGATTTCTTATTTTGGGATTTGTTGATACTAACCCTTGTTTTATTTCATTTCCACATTCCACTTATCCCTCTTCACAAATTAGCACGCTTAGTGGAACCCACTATTACATTGGTGGTTTTCATTGCACTAAAAGATCAACCTATTAATGCCAGATACAACTACCAAATTTATACAAGATACACAGGAGGCAGTTAAGCCATGTCACGAACCCAAGCACTGTGCTACACAAGGAAGACCAATGGACACACCATCTTGCAACAATCCCCCCAATGCAAGCGAGGGTTTCAAACCTGTGACCTCGGCTTTGATACCAATTGTTACATTGGTGGTTGTCGTTGCACCAAAATATCGACCTATTAATGTCTGATACAAAAACCAGATTTATACAAGATCCATAAGAGGCGGTTAAGCCATGTCACAAACCCAAGCACCTTGTTGCACAAGGAAGACCATGGGATACACCATCTTGCAATACCCACGACCCTAATCTAATGAAATTTAGTGAGTTTTTTATGATTTATAGGTTTCTAGCATGATTGTAGTTACAGATCCATGAACGACTGCCTCTGTCAACTGTAAACAAGTTACATTTTCTAATCTTGTTGCATTTGATAACTTGGTCATGCTTGTTTTCTTACTGTGTAGGGTTTTTATGATCATTTTCTACATTTGCAGGCTTTTCCACGTCTACCAGAGTAACAAAACCTCACTTGCAAATATTTTTGTGTCTATCAACCATGAGCTACCATGTTTTCTAGGATAAATGGAGTTTCCCTTGCTACTAATGTTTCATTTGACTATTCTTTTAGGTCTCTATTTTCTGACAATAACTTTTTTATTTTGGATTTTTCATCTAACCTTAACCATTTGTCTATTATTTTGTGCTTTTTAATCTAACATATTTGTGCAACATTCATTTGGAGGAAGAAAAATCATTTTGAAAACTTCTAATGCATTTTTGATGTATTGATCAGTTTAAGACAATATTTTAAACTACTATTGCATTTCTTCCAGGTTCCTTTATGCAATGTTTTATCATTTGAACTTGTATGCTTTCTTGTTTGGTATTTTAAATCACATTTGCAATTTGGTGCTTTTTAAAATCAATCTGGTTAACATGTATGGTAGACTTGGAATTACATATCCTCTCCCCTTGCACTTCATGTGATCTTGGGTGAAGAGAAATAATCCTAGTTTACACTTTCTTTTCATTAATCAAAGGGATGTTGTCTACATATCCTCTCCCCTTACGCTTCGTGCGATCCTAGGTGAAGAGAAATAACAACACACAAGTCTTCCCTTTCTTTAATTAGGAGGCCTTCCTTGGGACACGTCTTAATTGAGAACCCAAGGGATTGACCTCAAGCGACATTTTTAGGCACAGTATATAAATTGGATGAGGGTGAAAGCTATAGTTTGATCCACACATGTAGCATACTAGAATTTTTCTAAGGGACAACGATTTTCAAACCTCGAGGATATGTCTATGTAGCCAATGATGTTCACTGATGTTCCACCCACTAAGAACCAATTTGTACTAGAAATCATAAGACCTATCGAATGTAATCTCTTAAAGAGGTGCAAGGGATATGGATCATACCCTGAAGCTTCTCACCATGTACTCTCAGGTCAGGATAGAATCTTTTTGGGTTTCTAGCAATATCGTCTCAAGAAGAGAAAGAAGGTGTGTCTATGGTGTATTTTGATGACCTTGCGTCATTGGACATCTATTATCCACCTTCGTATAGTAAATTTTTTGAAACAATTTGTTTCACTACCTAATATTTTTGAGTATTTACCCCTTAAATGGGATGTGGGCCTACTTAAAGATTACACACCTTCTCTACTACCAATTAGGTGGTACTCGTTTTATTCTATCGATCTATTCAAGTTATTCCTGATTGTTTATGTTTGTTGTTCATATCACACTTTCAAAACATACATTCAAACTTTGACATCACATCAATTTTTTTCCAAAACTTTCAAGAAATAGAGAAACAAAAAAAGGAACTATGTTTGACTATCACAGTTTATCACCTCTGATACATTGTCATGTTTTCTCTGGTACATTTCCGTGTTTACATAATTTATTTCCTTTGTTCTCTGCATCTAAACCATTTGCACAAATTTTTGCGTCTATTTTTTCCTTTAATGTACTCTGTTATAACCTTTTTCTACACAAAGTCACGTTTGCTATATCCTACCACATTTGATAGACATCTTGTCACATTTTCTCTCTACATAGAGTTGCTTTTTCCTACACTGTCACGTTTTCTTAGGGGAAGCATGACACATTTTCTTAAACTACCACATTTGTCTATAACATTTATCCATCTCAAACCTGCAAATTCTCAAAACTTAAAGCTACCAAAACCTATTATTTTGGAATTGAAAAACATCTATCATATCCTAAATAGTCCTTTTGTCATCAAACATCATAACTATCTTTCAATATTGGTCTTCTTAGGAAACATCAACATATTATTTTGAATCAAACATCAAACATCTTCAAACACCATCAACCATCAATCAACATCAGTCTTTTGAAACCATCATTACTATCATTTTGGATCAAACAACAAACATCCTTTTTGGACATCAACATATCAAACCTATCAAATTTTCTAGTACCTTTCAACCTCATCTTTACATATCTTGTGAACTTGTTAACTTAGTAGAACTATCTTTCTCCTAGGTTTACCAATCATCACTATCATTACTCTTTGTTTAAATTCATGATTGTAGTCCAAAAAAAGACATCAACCAAATCCTTCATCAACATCTTGAGATACTAGCATAAAACAACCTTGTTATCTTTTTTATCCAAAGGTTAACCTTTCAATCTAAAAATCAACTTGAAGGTCATACAATCCCATATCAACTTTAGAATCATTCTTTTATCCAAAATATTTATCTACACACCCTTTAAAACCAAAATTTGAAACAAAGAAATCCAAGCAACATCACACATCATAGATTTTTCCATAACTCAAGTTTATTAGGACTTTTATGACTATGTGATGTTGGTAGACTATGTGATGTACAGGTTGTGCATATCATTGTGGATGGTTCCTTGAAACTACATGTTTACACTCTCTATGTGATGTTGTTGGTAGACTCATTATGCCTTGATTTTTTAGATTTGGCATTACCCATGCAATGGGAGTTCCTAGATGTGTTTTTTCTTCTTCGACTGGTTGGCACATGGAGCATGTATTTTCTATTGACGAGTTGGTTATGGAGTGGCATGATTCTATTGATGTTGATACCTTGGAGGTATGTGTGATTGGATGGATTAGCACTTACTATGGGTGTTATTTTTCATTCGTGTGGGTTGATCAATTTGATGGAAGCAGTTAGTTTTCTACTTGTTGATCTAGCTGATGTTCTATCTTGTTTTCTGGAGAAGGTCTTCACAATTGTGTTTTGGTTTGGGCTTTGAAGTTGATATTACTTATGTATAGCATGTGAGCACAGTGGAGTGGTGGAAATTTTGAAGCCCTTGTCATATGTTGAATCTTATGCTTGTGTTCTTGAGACTGTTGCATATACGCCTTGGCTTGTTCCTTTTCCTGTGGTGGATGGTTGGGACTATTGCCTAAGTTAGTGGACATCTTGAATGTCATTGCAGGTGTCTTGGTTGGAGCATGGAAGCATTGTTTAAGATTCTTGATTTTTCTTTGGAAGGAGCCAGTAAGCTCTTCATCAAGTGGGAGAATGTTGAGAAATGTGACTCAAATTTACTGGCTTGATCAATTTCCTAGAGCAGTTGTGTTTTCCTCATTCATCGGACTGAGTTAAATCATTTTTTTTCAAGTTTTTCTAACTTAAGTCACAGGGTTCTAAATTTTCATAACCTCTCGACTTAGCGGTTGTGAAGCAACAGAGTGATCCCTTTGTTGTCGACATGTCACAGGTTTTGAGAACTTTGCAACCTCTGACATGAGGTTCAGAAGTTCAGGTTTTGAGCGACAGAGTGATCCCTTTGTTGTTGGCATGTCACGGGTTTTGAGAACTTCACAACCTCCTACATGAGGTTTGAAATTTCAGGTTTTGAGTGACAGAGCGATCCCTTTGTCGACGAGTCATGGGTTTTGGGAACTTCACAACCTCTCACATGAGGTTTTGATGATCATTTTTTCAGCAATATAACGACTTGGAAGCCAATAGTTGTGGGGACCACTTGGATGGTGGATCATGATGAAGGCCGATAGGTTGTGATTATGTGGAGGATAGATGACATGTTGGCCCATGTTCTCAGTGGACATTGGTGAGACAGTAATGAATGTCTCTTTGATTGGATGGCATGGTGTTAGGTGGATAACCCTAAGTTTGACGATGGAGATTTGTTTAACTACTTATCCGATTGCCAAAATTGGATGTTGGATGATGGCATGTGGCTTTGGGTGTAACCCTAAAGGGGTGTGGTAGTTGAAGAGTCGATAGAGAGACAATGGTTACCAAGGGGGCCTAGCCAAGAGGCTGGGTAGCCAAGAGAGAGATGAATCTTGTAGAAGGTGAAGGCTGAGTGGCTATGTGGCAAAGAGGCTGAGAGGCCAATGGTCAGTCCATGAGGCTATGTGGCCGAATGAGATGTTTCTCACTGAAAGAGATGGGCGTGATGGGTTATGCTGCCGAATACTCTCTAGATGGAACAAGATGTAAACTCCTATAAAGGCCATGAGCCTAATATTGTATTGTAACTATATTTTTTTGTTGAATAATACAATGGTGATCTGGGCTTTTGGAGTGTGGGGTTTTTTACCTGAAATAGTTTTCCCCACATATATCTATGTGTTCATGTCTTTTGTTTCATCTTTCATATTTTTTGGTTTTGTTTGTTGAATTTGTTAATGGTTTTGTTGATTTTTTTTGTTTTTTCTTGAGTTTCTCTCAAAAGGATTAATGTGGGAAATGAACTATGTTTATTTCCAATTTATGGCATAGTAGTGTGTGTCTTTGAGGAAATATAATAGAATAAGGTTAATGAAGGCACTACTGATCTTAGATGTTTCTTTCTGAGATGACGGATATTTCTCAACAGAAAGATCATGAAAAAGGTGGTGGAATGTGAAAAACTTGCATGCACACTTCACAAAATAATCAAAAATCTTTTTTTTGTCGGAACATGCGCATAACCAGGAGAATATGCAGAATGTGGGCATTGAGATCACAGGTAGATTATTTTTATCCATTTTTAGAGCAAGACAAAATGTGATAACATTATAACGCACTCGTGTTATAACACGAACACATTATGTCTTGCTAAAATAATGGCCATGTC
>VDFB02000015.1:563455616-563509647 GCA_007258455.2 Sequoia sempervirens | reverse complement strand
GCAATGTAGTGGCCTGTTTGAAAAAATGTGTCCAAGAAATGGGGTCTCCTAGTGACTTACAATGGGTCAATTTGTTGGACCCATTGTAGGGAGACCCCATTTCTTGGATCCATTTTTTCAAACAGGCCAAGTTAGGTTGCCAATTTCACCGAATTAGCAAGCTAGTGGGCCCACTAGCCTACCAATTAAATGAAATTGGAAATGTAGTGGCCTATTTGAAAAGATGGGTCCAAAAAATGGGGTCTCCTAGTGATGTAAATCATTGGGAGACCCCATTTCTTGGACCCATTTTTCAAAATAGGCCAAGTTAAACTGTCAACCCTTAAACCCTAATCCCTCAACCCCTATTCCCTCAACCCAATACCCTAAACCATCAACCCTATATGTCCTCAACCCTATACCATCAATTCTCAACCATAAACCTTTAAACCCTTAAACCAAAGTAAGCTCTCTACCCTAATCCATCAAACCTTAATCCCTTAACCCTCAACTCCTATACCCTCTACCCTATACATTGGACCCTCAACCCTAATCCCTTAACCCTATACCCTCTACCCTCAACATTAAACCCTCAACCCTTAAACCATCTACCCACTACCCTCTACCCTATACATCAAAGCCTCAACCCTCAATTCTCAACCCTCAACCCTTAATCCCTCAACCCTTAAGCTCTAAACCCTCAACCCCTATACCATCTACCCTCTACATTGGAACCTCAACCCTAATCCTTCAACCATATACCCTCAATCCTATACCCTAAATCCTCTACCCTCAACCCTTAACCCTCAACCCTAAACCCTTAAACCCTAACCCCTTAAACCTTCTTGTAAGGAAAGCTAGATACGGAAGCAACTCTCCTAACGTCAAAAACTTAGTGAAGAATGCAGAGACACTTTAAAAAATTTACAATTACAGTCCAATTAAGATGCACATGAAAGAGATAACATAAATAAATAATTTAGACATACACATATGAACACCAGATATACGTGGGAAAACCCTTATAGGAGAAAAACCCACCACACCAAGATAAGTCACTTTGTATTACAGTAATGAAGATTACAAACAAAGTTCTAACTTATCTTTCTGATGTCAGTTTACAGCAGTATTCACCATGAACAACCTTGTTACAGAACATTCACTTTACAGTCTTCACATAATAGAATTCATCCACTGATCATCCAATCACACAGTAAATCCATCGATCCATCGAGCCAAACATCATCTTCAACTTCTGAGTAAATCCATGACGCCTCTGTCTGTCAAGCTTCCTCTCAGTAATGACCATAATAGACTGTCTTCCAATGGTTCCCATTCGGCTCCTCTGATTGGCCAATGACTCACCACGTAGGATGGTCTTCTCTTGGTCAAAGTGATCAACCTATGTTGGCATGTTGGTGAGACACTAACTGTGTCCCCCTTATGCCACAAGACTTAACCATCGATGTCTCCAAGAGTCATCCTTATTGCCAAGATGTTACATCGAGTCCAAAGAGCTATCACTCAGACTTCGCCATGTCGCCAAGACCTCATACCGACGATCATCACATGTATCATTATTGCCAAGACTTATTGCTATCTATGAAACATCATATCGTAGCTCCATAAGTCACATAGACATGAGTGTTCACATCGACAAGACAACCATCTTTTGCCAAGACATCACATCGAGCTCTTTACAAGGTATTCCAAAGTGATCAGTAGTCGGCAAGACTATCGTCCTTCACTGAGAGATCATACCAAACATCTAAGGCTCTCTCTGAAGGCTTCAAAAGAAATGCTATCGATGAGACTTCATTCGTCGCTTTAGACTTCACACCGAGACCTCCTTCGTTATCCCGATGACTTCAATGAAAATACTATCAGTGAGATATTCCTATCGGTAAGACTTCTTACCGAACACCCAAGACTCTCCCCAAAGGCTTCAACAGAAAACGTTGTCGATGAGACTTTAGCTATCGCTAGGACTTCACACTGAAGTAAGCCTTTTGGCCAAGGGTCTCCCCGATATATGATATGAATGGCCTATCGGCCAGAGATCTCCACTCAACATAGGGTTTCAACGATAGTCACAAGTCACAGCGATAAGATCCTTCAGCATGACTTAAACATTGTCACGATGAACTGTACAAATCGCAAGATCCAAAGCTGCTAGTCGACCAGACCCAAAGCATGTCACACTGACTTGCCTCTCTTAGAGGTTTCATCCTATGAGATTGAGGCATATATTTCCAACAATCTCCCACTTGACGAAAATCACACAGGCACCTCTAGAGCACAACAAAACTACTGAAAATCATGGGCACTAAGGCCCATTGAACTGGCACACCACCTGAACTTGTATGTGCTCGTTGGCTTCGTCAATGCATCTGCAACATTCTCTAGAGTATCAACTTTTTCCAAACTGACCTTTCCATCCTCCACCATATCTCGTACAAAGTGGTACTGTACATCTATATGCTTCGTCCTGGCATGGAAAGTAGGATTCTTTGCCAAACAAATTGCACTCTGACTATCACAAAAAAATAGTTATTTTCCCTACATCAAAACCAATGTTAGAACACAAACGTTTTAACCAAACTGCTTCTTTGCAAGCATGTGTAGCTGCCATGTATTTAGCCTCTATAGTGGACAAAGTGACTACAACCTGTCGCTTACTCATCCAACTCACTGCACCACCATTCAACATGAAAGTATATCCACTGGTGGACCTCCTGCTATCAATGTCCCCTGCCCAATCAGAATCCACATAGCCTCAAATATTGTGATTCCTTTGTGATTCAACCAGGTTCCCATGGTAACACAAAGCAAAATCTGAAGTGCCCTTCAAATATCTAAAAACTCTCTTTACAACATCCCAATGTGTCCTTCCAGGATTAGCCATAAACCGACTAAGAACTCTCATTGCTTGGGCAATGTCTAGCCTGCTACAGACCATTGAATACATAAGACTACCAACCGCACTAGCATAGGATACACTGGTCATGTCCTCCATCTCAGTAGGAGATTTGGACAGTCTTCAACAGATAGCTTAATTCCCTACAAGACTAGAACAACTAGCTGCTTGCAATCATTCATGCAAAATCTCTCTAGAACAGTCTTGATAAACTTACTCTTACTAAGACAATTTTTTCTACTATTCATGTCCCTGGTTATCTCCATCCCCAGAATATACCTTGCTGCACCAAGATCTTTCATTTCAAACTTAGCAGACAACTGAGACTTAAGATCAAAAATCATCAACTTACTATTGCCTATGAACAACATATCATCAACATAGAGAGCAATAATAAGAACTTGATCACTTTCAGCTTTGTAATAGACACAGTGATCAGATTTTGATCTTACAATTCCCAAAGACAATACAAAAGTATCAAATTTTTGGTACCACATTCTAGGTGACTTCTTTAACTTGCAAACTAGTTTCTCTTTACCTTTCTCAACAAAATGCTCAGGCTAGGAAATATAGATTTCTTCTTCAAGATCACCATGAAGAAATGTTGTCTTCACATCCATCTGTCAACCTCTAAGTCATACGCTACTGCAAGTGACAAAAGAAATCTGATAGATGTCAGCTTAGCTATAGGAGAAAAAATCTCCCCATAATCAATTCCCTCTACCTGGGAATAACCCTTCACAACCAATCTTGCCTTGTACTTTTCCACACTACCATCTAGACCAATCTTCTTTTTACATACCCATTTGTAGCCAACAACTTTCCTACCTTTAGGCAAGGACACCAAACTCTAAGTGTCATTCTTTTATAATGATGCCAATCATTCATGGCTTCCAACCAAGAGTCTGAATCAGACATTTTAAATGCCTCTTTTTATAGTCCTAGGCTCATCAGTGCTAGAGATTAAATCATAGGCACAAGTAGAATCTATCAAAGAAAACACATACCTTTCAGGTTGCTTTCTTTCATGAGTTAACCTCCTCACTTGTTGAGGCTAAGGCTCTTCTTCTTCTTCAGAACTTTCAGAACTACTTGAGCTCTCCTTAATTTTAGGTTCATTTTGAATTTTGAATTCCTCTTTATCTAGTGTAGGAGGAATTCCAACGACATCCTTATTGTTTTCTGACTTTGTCTCTGACTGCAGATCCAAGGTAGAAGGTTTTAGCTCATGAAAGATTACACTTCTACTGTATACAACCTTCTTCGTATCAGGATTCCAAAGCTTGTATCCTTTTATGCCAACACTATAGCCAATAAAGATACATTTGACAGCCTTGTCTCCAACTTAGATCTTTTCTCATATGGCACATGTACATATGCTTCACAGCCAAAAATACGAATATGTCTTAAAGAGGGATTCTTACCAGATCACGCTTCCAAAGGTGTTTTCTCAACAAGAGCAGAATTTGGAGAACGATTAATCAAGTAACATGCAGTAGCAACAGCCTCAGCCCATAACTTCTCCTCTAATCTAGCACTACTCAGCATACTTCGTGCTCTCTCCATCACTGTCCTATTGAACCTTTCTGCAACTCCATTCTACTGTGAAGTATAAGGTGTAGTCTTATGTCTTTTAATCCCATGTTCTTTACAATACCTCTCGAAATCATCAGAACAAAATTCATTGCCATTATCAGTCCTTAAGCATTTAATTTTTCTTCCAATTTGATTTTCTACAAGGTTCTTAAATTCCTTAAACTAACTGAATACTTTTGATTTACTTTTCAAAAAATAAACAAATGTTCTTCTCGAATAATCATCAATGAACGATACATAGTACCTTGACTTAGATAAAGAGGGAACATTCACTGGACCAAATACATCATAATGAATATAATCTAGCAAACCAAAAGATTTATGAGGACTGGAATAAAATGAAACACGGTGTTGTTTTACATATATACAATGTTCACAAAATTCAAGTTCAAGGTTACAATCTTCAAGCCACTCAACCAGGCTTTTATTCTTCAAGGTTTTTAAACCTTTCTCACCAATGTGGCCAAGCCTATGATGCCAGAGCATAGTCTTTTCTGTTGGAATTTTAACTTCCATAGAGTTTACACAATTAGGAACATTTCCTCTTTTCCTCCATGAATAGCATTTTATGACTTTACAGAGACACTGTTGCATTGAACAACATGTACATCCAACTTGTACAAGGTACCAATACGAGCACCCCTTGCTAGCACCATTGAGCCTTTAGTCATCTTGCAGCCATTTCCAGAGAAGGTGACTTGTACTACAATATCATTCAACTTACTAATAGAAAGTAAGTTTCGAGCTAGACCTAGTATATGCATTACATCATTAATTCCCTTCACTCTACCATCAGGGAATTGGATTATGACTCTTCCATGACCAAAAATTTCCAAAGTTGAATCACTTGCTAAGTACACCTTTCCACCATCATATTCTTCATACTTTGTAAACCAATCTCTATAAGATGTCATGTGGAAAGATGCTTCGGAATCAATCAGCCAGACATCATCTAATGCCTGTGTAGCCAAGGCTGCAATGAAGGCATCTCCATCACTGTGAGAAGAATCATTGTCAGAAGAATACTTCTTCTTCTTCTTCTTCTCCTCTTTACAATCCTTTCGGACATGACCAGGTTGCCCACAGTGCCAACACTTCACCTTGGACTTCTTGCCAGGAGACTTTGATCTCCCCTCTGATTTCGATATGGACTTCTTGTCCTTCTTCTTGCCTTTCTCTTTCGACCTTCCTCTAACAGCAAGGGCCTCATTTGCCATCTCAGAAGATTTCCTTCTCATTTCTTCTGATAACAAAGAAGCAACAACATCTTCCATCTTGAAATTGGATGTTGTACTCCCAATAGCCATCACCAAGTGATCCCATGAATCTGGCAAAGAACACAATATCAGCATACAACGATCCTCTTCATCAATCTTCACACCAACAAATGTTAACTATGTAATCAGCATGTTTCAAATGATCAGGTACAAACCCTCCTTCCTTCATTCTCAAAGTGTACAACTTCTTCCTCAGGAACAGTTTATTCACCAAGGACTTCCCCGATAAATAGATGCCAGTCTCTTCCACAAGAAAGATGCAGTCTTCTCTTCATGCACATTGAGAAGAAAAGAGTCTGCCAAACAGAGCCTTATCATCCCCTTATACTTTCTATCTACAAGGTCCCAATCTTCTTGCTTCATGCCTGTAGGCTTCACTCCAGAGACAACAATCCAAAGATCATGATCAACCAATAGATCCTCCATTTTGAGTTTCCACAACTCAAAATTGCTGCCATTGAACTTCTCTATTTCAATCTTTCCTGACGTGCTAGCCATCTCAATCTGTAATTAGAATTAAAAAACTTCTACAAGACTCCCACTGAACAGAAATTGACACAAAAAACCCAACGTACCCACAAGGATAACACAATTGGCTAGGCTCTAATACCACTTGTAAGGAAAGCTAGATGCGGAAGCAACTTTCCTAACATCAAAAATTCAGGGAAGAATGCAGAGACACTTTTAAAATTTTTACAATTACAGTCCAATTAAGATGCACATGAAAGAGATAACAGAAACAGATAATTTAGACATACACATATGAACACCAGATATACGTGGGAAAACCCTTACGGGAAAAAAACCCACCACACCAAGAGAAGTCACTTTGTATTACAGTAATAAAGATTACAAATAGAGTTCTAACTTATCTTTCTAATGTTAGTTTACAGCAGCATTCACCATGAACAACCTTGTTACAGAACATTCTGAGTAAATCCATGATGCCTCTATCTGTTGAGCTTCCTCTAAGTAATGGCCGCAAAAAACTGTCTTCCAATGATTCCCATTCAGCTCCTCTAATCGGCCAATGACTCACCACATAGGATGGTCTTCTCTCAGTCAAAGCGATCAACCTATGTTGGCATGTCGGTGAGACACTAATTGTGTCTCCCCGATGCCACAAGACTTAACCATTGATTTCACCAAGAGTCATCCTTATTGCCAAGATGTTACATTGAGTCCAGAGAGCTATCGCTCAGACTTCGCCATGTCACCAAGACCTCATACTGACGATCATCACATGTATCACTATCGCCAAGACTTATCGCTATCGGTGATACATCATACCAAAGCTCCATAAGTCACATAGACATGAGTGTTCACATTGGCATGACAACCATCTTTTGCCAAGACATCACATCGAGCTCTTTACCAAGTATTCCAAACTGATCAGCAGTCGGCAAGACTATTGTCCTTTGTTGAGAGATCATACCAAACATCTAAGGCTCTCTTCGAAGGCTTCAAAAGAAATTTTGTCGGTGAGACTTCATTCTTCGTTGAGACTTCACACTGAAACCTCCTTCGTTATCCTAATGACTTCAATGCAAATGCTATCGGCGAGACATTCCTATCGGTAAGACTTCTTACCGAACGCCCAAGACTCTCCCCGAAGGCTTCAACAGAAAACATTGTCGGTGAGACTTTAGCTATCACTGGGACTTCACACCAAGGTAAGCCTTTCAGCCAAGGGTCTCCCCGATATACGATATGAATGCCTCTTGGCCAGAGATCTCCACTAGGCATAGTGTTACAACGATAGTCACAAGTCATAGCGATAAGCTCCTTTGACATGACTTAAACATTGTCATGGTGACCTGTACAAACCACAAGATCCAAAGCTGCTAGTCAGCCAGACCCAAAGCATGTCACACCGACTTGCCTCTCTTAGAGGTTTCAGCCTGTGAGATTGAGGTATATATTTTCAACACTTCTACCCTCTACCCTCAACCCTATACCATCAACCCAATACCCTAAACCATCAACCTTATAGGTCCTCAACCCTATACCCTCAATTCTCAACCCTCTAACCTATACATTAGATCCTCAACCCTCATATATCTATGTCCATCCCTCCTCTTCTCTCATCTCTATCTCACTTCTCCCTCCATCTCTCCCTCCATCCATCCCTTCCTATCTACCATAATCCCTCAACCCTAAACCATCAACCCTTAAACACTCAACCCTAAACCATAAATCCTCCACCCTCACCCCTTAAACCCTCAAACCTTGAATGCTCTACCCTCTACCCTCAACCCTCAACCCTTAAGCCCTTAAACCCAAGTAAACTCTCTACCCTAAGCACTCAAACCTCAACCCTTAATCCCTTAACCCTTAAACCCTCTACCCTCTACCCTCTACCCTCAACCCTACCCACTTAAACCCTAATCCCTCAACCCCTATTCCCTCTACCCTATAAAGTGGACCCTCAACCCTAATCCTTCAACCCTATACCCTATACCCTCTACCCTCAACCTTAAACCCTCAACCCTTAAACCTTCTACCCTCTACCATATACATTAAACTCTCAACCCTTAATTCCCAACCCTCAACCCTAATCCTTCAACCACATACCCTTAGACCTATACCCTAAACCCTCTACCCTCAACCCTTAACCCTCAACCCTAAACCCTTAAACCTTCTACCCTCTACCCTCAACCCTATGTCCTCAACCCAATACCCTAAACCATCAACCCTATAGGTCCTCAACCCTATACCCTCAATTCTCAACCCTCAACCCTATACATTGGATCCTCAACCCTCATATATCTCTTCCCATCCCTCCTCTTCTTTCCTTCTCTCTATCTCACTTATCCCTCCATCTCTCCCTTCATGCATACCTCCACCTCTACCCTAATCCCTCAACCCTAAACCATCAACCCTTAAACCCTTCAACACTCAACCAAAAACCAAAAACCCTCAACCCTTAGCCCTTAAACCCTAAATCCTCAAACCCTCTACCCTCTACCCTTAACACTTAAACCCAACTAAAATTTATGCCCTAATCACTCAACCCTCAAACCTTAATCCCTCAACCCTTAAACCTTGAACCCTAAACCCTCTACGCTCAACTCTCAACCCTTAAACCCTAATCCCTCAACCCCTATACCCTCTAACCTATACATTGGACCATCAACCTTAATCCCTCAACCCTATACCCTCAACCCTCTACCCTCAATCTTAAACCCTCAACCCTTAAACCCTAAAACCTTAAACCCTCTACCCTCTATCCTATACATTAAACCTCAATTCTCAACCCTCAAACCTTAATCCCTCAACCCTCAACCCTTAAAACCTAATCCCTCAACCCCTATACCCTCTACCCTCTACATTGGACCCTCAACCCTATTCCTTCAACCATATACCCTCAAACCTATACCCTCAACCCTCTACCCTCAATCATTAACCCTCAACCCCAAACCCTTAAACCTTCTACCCTCTACCCTCAACCCTAATACCTCAACCCTATACCCTTAGCCCAATACCCTAAACCATAAACCCTATAGGTCCTCAACCCTATACCCTCAATTTTCAACCCTCTACTCTATAGATTGGATCCTCAACCCTCATATATCTTTGTCCCTCCCTCCTCTTCTCTCCTCTCTATCTCACTTCTCCCTCCATCTCTCCCTCCATCCATCCCTCCCTCTCTACCCTAATCCCTCAACCCTAAACCATCGATGCTTAAACCCTTTAACACTCAACCTTAAACCCTCAACCCTCAACCTCAACCTTTAAACCCTAATCCCTCAACCACTATACCCTCAACCATAATCCCTCAAACCTATACCCTCAACCCTCTACCCTCAACCTTCAACCTTCAACCATCAACCCTTAAACCTTCTACCCTCTACCCTATACATTAAACTCTCAACCCTAAATTCTCAACCCTCAACCCTTAATCCCTCAACCCTTAAACCCTAAACCCTCAACCTCTATACTCTCTACCCTCTACATTGGACCCTCAACCCTAATCCTTCAACCATATACTCTCAAACCTATACCCTCAACCCTCTACCCTCAATCATTAACCCTCAACCCCAAACCCTTAAACCTTCTACCCTCTACCCTCAACCCTAATCCCTCAACCTTATACCCTCAAGCCAATACCATAAACCATAAATCCTATACCCTCAATTCTCAACCCTCTACCCTATACATTGAATCCTCAACCCTCATATATCTTTGTCTCTCCCTCCTCTTCTCTCTTTCTCTCTATCTCACTTCTCCCTTCATCTATCTCTACATCCATCCATCCCTCTCTACCCTAATCCCTCAACCCTTAAACACTCAATCCTAAACCTTCAACCCTTAAACCCTCTACCCTCTACCCTTGATCCTAATCCATCAACCCTTAAACCCAAGTAAACTCTCTACCATAATCCCTCAACCCTCAACCCTTAAACCCTCTACCCTCTACCCTCTACCCTCTACCCTCTACCCTCTACCCTCTACCCTCAACCCTTAAACCCTTAAACTATAATCCCTTAACCCCTATACCCTCTACCCTATAGATTGGACCTTCAACCCTAATCCCTCAACCCTTAAACCCTAAACCCTCAACCACTATACCCTCTACCATATACATTGGACCCTCAACCCTAATCCTTCAACCATATACCCTAAACCCTCTACCCTCAACCCTTAACCCTCAACCCTAAACCTTTAAACCTTCTACCCTCTACCCTCAACCCTATACCCTTAACCCAATACCCTAAACCATCAACCCTATAGGTCCTCAACTCTATACCGTTAATTCTTAACCCTCTACCCTATACATTGGATCCTCAACCCTCATATATCTTTGTACCTCCCTCCTCTTTCATCCTTTTCTCTATCTCACTTCTCCCTCCATATCTCCCTCCATCCATCCCTTCCTCTCTACCCTAATCCCTCAACCCTAAACCCTCTACCCTCAACCCTCAACCCTTAATCCCTCAACCCTTAAACCCTCTACCCTCTACCCTCTACCCTCAACCCTCAACCCTCAACCCTCAACCCTCAACCCTTAAACCCTAATCCCACAACCCCTATACCCTCTACCCTATACATTAGACCTTCAACCCTATACCCATAATCCTCTACCCTCAACCTTAAACCCTCTACCATCTACACTATATATTAAACCCTCAACACTCAATTCTCAACCCTCAACCCTTAAACCCTAAACCATCAACCCCCATACCCTCTGCCCTATACATTGGACCTTCAACCTAATCCTTCAACTATATACCCTCAAACCTATACCCTAAACTCTCTACCCTCAACCCTTAACCCTAAACCCTAAACCCTTAAACCCTTCTGGTAATTCCTCACCTCAATCTTAATCCTCAAACTTATAAATTTCAACCTAATACCCTAAACCAACCGTGATAAGTCCCACCTTATTACCCAACCCTATACCCTCAACCCATCCTCCCTTTCTCATCTACATCTCACTCCTCCTCCCACTCCCTATCCAATTGTCTCGATCTACCTCCCTCTTTCACGACTTCCTCAACAATCAATCCCTACCAATTTCCTCACCCCCATCTATCTCTCATCTCCTCCCATTGGCCTCCATCACCCTCCCTATCTCCTCAGGTCCCCTCCCACCCTCTCTCTCTAGATCTCTCTCCCTCTGCATACTACCTAGGTAACTCTCTCTCTCTCTCTCTCTCTCTCTCTTCTCTCCCACCCTACCTAGATACAAGTCACCACTCCACCCTTCTCTCCCTCTCTCAGGTCACTCCCCTCCCACACCCTCCCTCTCACCCCCTCACACCTCAAGTCTCTCCTGTTCCCACCATTGCTAACCTCTTTCTCCCCCTCTCCCTCTCTCCCACCCCCACTCTCTCTCTCTCCCTATATCCCTCCCACCCTACCTATCTAAGACCCTCTCACTCCAACCCCTTCTCTCCCACTCCCTCTCTCTTAGTCTCTCCCTTCCACCCCCTCTCTCTCTTAGGTCTCTCCCTCCCTCTTTCCCTCCCTCCCTACCTAGACAACTCTCTCTCTCTTAGGTCTCTCCCTCCCTCTTTCCCTCCCTCCCTACCTAGACAACTCTCTCTCTCTTAAAATTCTCCCTCCCTCTAAAGACATACATAAATACATACATACTTACATACATGCAAGCATAATACATATGTACATACAATCCTACATACATACAAGCATACATGTACATATGTACATACAATATTAAATGCATACATACATATAGGAATACATACATACATGCATTGATAAATACATACAGGCATATAAGCATGCATACATACATACATGACATACAAACATACAAATATATTCAATAGAGAAGCATTTAACATAAAGCAATACATAACATGAGCATGCTATAACACGCTCGTGTTATATCCTGCTTTAGGAATCCCCAAGCCTTGGGCTTGGTATTTTCCTTGGAAAACCAACCCAAAGGCTTGGAGGACCTTCCTAACGACCAGGGACATGTTATTGTAAATTCTATAATATTTCACATAACTGAGTTCATGCTCACCATCAGGATTGCATGTATTTCAATGTCAAATAAATCGAACACCTGTGTAATATTAGGCTCTCTCTTAACTATCCAACAATGTAATTTTTTTCACTTTTTGACAATGTTAAGCCTTTGATCTAATTTATTTTGTTTGTGTGTCTCTTTTTTGGCAAAAATCAATGTTTGGTGTTTTCTTTTTATAAATTAACCATTCATCAAAATTTCAAATAAATTATATTTTTAGAAACTAGACTCCATTCTACAAATATTTTTAACAAAATCCAATTAGTTTCCAAAATTGTAGTGGTAGCATGGCCAAAATTATGTTTTTCAGCAAGTGTCCACTCTGAAAATTAGTAAAAAGAAAATATTCATTAAAAAATTATCAAAAAAATCGTGCATCAATTACATACTGTTAGCTAATTCATCACCAAAGCGATTTTAAAAATCCTAAAAAAAGGTTCATCATGCTATGTTCCCACAAAAGTTGCTATGTTATATTTTTTTGACAAAAACAACACCAATTTTTGTGGGTCCCTCTTTTGAACCCCTTAATCTCAACCATTTTCAAAATAAATTAGTAGTTTAGAAAGTAGACTTGGAGCACTATGATCCTTATTTTTTGCATCTCAAAATTTTGAGTGTAACTATCCTCAATTTTACGTCCAAGGTCAGTATTTCCTTATTTCAAAAAAAAAAAAAAAGTGGCCACTTAAGCCCCCTTCTTGGCCCCCCATCTTTTTGCACTTACCCAAAATGTTCAACTTTCAGTTTTGTTTTACAAATACATGTATATAACTAAGTTATGGTTTTTATATATTAACAAATAGCATACTAAATTTGAATTGCATGAGTTAGTTTTCTATATACTCTATGGATTTTGTGCCCATTATATGACAATCATAAAAGATAATTTTGGGAAGACACAACCATTTTCCATAGCCATTTATTATCTGCTATCTACATTCATTTCTTGATTTGTGGACTGATAATCTACTAAGAAAAATTTAAACCTTTCACCTTACAAGATTCGTCCTTCTCAACTAAAAATACAATAAATATGTCATGTACTTTCTTGTTATTCAAGTGTTGTAATTCACCTGCATTCTTTCATTGAGACTCATTTTAGTAGTTCACTATGGTCCTTGCAAACCCAATCAGATGTTGCTGGGCAAAGGAGACAATAACTCCAAATGTGCTACTGCACATAAATTATATTGTCTAATTCAAATCAATTACAACTGTCTCTTTTATAGAGGTCTTGAGATCATTCTAGATGATACTGGATCATAGGCTGACTTGTACAATATTTATTGTTTCTCCTCTTCCATCCTTATCTTGAAATCACTCTAGAACATTCCATTATGCCTTTCATTTAATATTATGATCATTACTTTGGGATGGGAGAAATTACTATTTCAACACTCCCCCTTAATTCCAACTACATATGAAGTCTCCAAACTCATCTTTTCTTGCATGATACCTTCAAAGATCTTCAGATCTTATTCATTTCAACTATCTCCAACTACAGCAGTAGTCTTGCAGCTTATTCCTTTCTCTTCAGCAGCTATGTGTGCCTTCGCTCTTCTTTCCACAATTTTTCCTTCTATAGCTACAAATGTTTCTTCTTTTCACTGAATCTTCTCTTTGATCTATTTTCAACAATCTCAACATGATTTTTGAAAATAAAATATCTTTGTGGCTATCACAGATGGAAACAATAGGTCCAAGTAATCACCTCTGCTGAAGTTTAGAAACTCCTTCGATTTGCATTAGAAATTCCTCCAGTGATTTATGGCAGTCCTTAGATTTGCGGTTGTGGCATCTCTTGATTTATTGGCAACTTCAAAATCTCCTAAATTCTGTAATATACAACAACTTCCTTTCAATGATCTCAATTATTTTCTTTAGCCGATACCAACTATGGTTGAACTCTCTATAATTAACTTGAACCTACTCTTGCTTTGAAACTGGTGATCTATTCTTTGAACAGCAACAACAATTCTTAAACTTCTTGAATCACGATCTGCAATTTTATGAATTGGCAACAACTATTCTTCTTTGCTTAACTCATTTGATTTTGGAAAACTTATTTGGTAGTAGTTCCTTTATTCTACAATATCTATACTTTCAATCCTTCTAAACAGTAGATTTTTGGGTAGGGATTATAGGCTACTCTTGCACTCTTAGGAATGTTTCACCTAAAAGGAGAGAGATAAACCCTACTCAAAAGTCTAGGTGGTTCACTCAAATTATGCAATGTATGATGTTATTTATACTAAATGGAATGCTCTAAGTGCAATTAAATGAACTATTTTACTAATTGTGAATGCAAAATCTAAGAATTATGCAATGTTATAAAACATAATGTGATATGCAAACATGAACAAAAGTATGAACAAATGCAAAACATTAGAGAAGAAGGTTGAATCATAGTGCACTTGGGCAGAGAATGGAGAATCTGGATTGTCCTAGATGCTATCAGAGATTACTGAAAATCACCAGTGGGACTCATTCACAATTGATGGTGTATCAGTCCTACTTCTAATGAAAACTTCTGAAAATAGGTTTTTGAGTGTCGAGATCTGGAATCTAACAAAATATAGATTTCTAGCCTTAAGGTGGGACTCATTCGCCACTGATGGTGAATCATTCCACTCCCAAAATACTATGAAATCAAGGACCAATCCTATAGCACCAAATTTGAGGTTGTCTGCTTGTCGAGTTGACAGAGTCAAATCTATAGAAAACAGATAGGATGTCTTCTTCAAGCTTGAAATAGGTTGTAGCTGACTTGAAACACTTTGTTGAATTCTTATCCACTTTTCAACACCTAATAGCTTGTCAAATTTGCATACACAAGTCTACAAACACACGTTCAAAAGGGGGAAAATGGTTAAGGGTTAGGTTATAGGGATTTTCCTTGGTCAAATCCCACTTTGGTAATCAAACCCTTAATGAAGAAATAGAATGGAAGAGAATGATAAAAAAATAGCATGCAAATGCTATCAACTTACCAAACCCTTATTGAATAAATTTGAAGATATAACAATGGCTACTCCAAAAATACTTGATTAATGCTTGATTCGATGATGCAAAGTGCTTGAAAGCTTGAATGAATGAGTGAATAGATGAACTTGATGAATTGGGGTTAAAATGAGAAGAAAAACACTTATTTATACACACTTGTGCCTTTGTAACCTGAAGATACCTCATCACAGACCGACATAAGGTGATTTTAAATAAAAACCCGAAAGAAAATTTAAAATATTTTAAATTTTGAGCTAAGAGGGACTCATTCACCACCCATGGTGAATGGGTCCCACCTTGGACTTGAATGTGGGTGTCAGGAATAATCTTGCATTTAATGTTGTTTTTCGGGTTTACATTCAAAATCATGCTTAATTAAGCCTTATAAGGACATAAAAGGGTCAAATAAATCATAAGAAAGGTGTAAATAGTGAAATTAAACCTAGAAAAGTGTGAAATCTTGTTACAAGACTTTACAACACTTCAAAATAGGACTTGATAAGTGATGAAAAGGTGATTTTTAGGTGAATTTTAATGAATAGAATCTAGAAAAGTGTAGAAATGTGTTACAACACATCACAACACCTCCATAAGATGCCATAATTTGAATTTTAAGGACCTAATGTGAATGTTCAAGCCACATTGCAACATTAAATCAGAGAAAAATGGACCAAGCATCATGAAGAAAGGCCTAAAATGCCATGAAACTATCAAGGGACGATCAAGCCAGTAGGATGAAGATCCCATGGAAAACTAGACATAAGAACAAAGGAACACACATGTGAAAGGGAAATTGAATTGAGCTTTGATCATTTGTCCAACTAGTTGTGGATTAGATCTAGGCTATTTGTTTGAAAAGGAGAATGCATACTCACTTTGGGGTGATAGAACTCATGGCAGTTTGTTGGGTGAAAAGACCCAAAAAGGTAGGAACATACACTAGTTGGTATGCACTCACAAACACAAAGGTGGCAATGGGGAAAGTCATGCTACTAAATGGGCTTCCCACTCAACCATATTAAAGTTATACCTCCTGATAACTTTAACAGGGTGCCACAAAGGAAAATGTTGGTCGTGCATCATGAGACAAGCAAAGCTTCATATGCTTAGAACCCATGCAAGGTACCACAGGCATGCAAGTTGTGTTATGCAAGATGGAAAAAATGTAAAATGCAAAAATATAACATGTAAAATGTAAAAGATATTCAAAGGAGTCTTGTTAAGTTCATGTGAGGTCTATCACTTAGGGAACATTGTGTCTAATGTCTCTAAGAGAGGACCAATCAAAGAATAGTATATTCACAACTTAGGAGATGCAGTACATCGCATCAGGCCACTAAGAGGAATGTAATATGCTAAGATAGATCACATTTATGAAGGAAATCACACCCAATGTCATCCAAAAATTTATAAATGCATCATATGAAGTGACAAGGCTGCACTAAGAACAAAAAAAATATAAATGAAATTATGCCAATGTATGCCCCCCACTTTAAAGGAATTTCTACACACTGTTCTGTGAGCAATTACTTTAAAGTAGAAAAGGAAAAATGAAAAAAGAAAAAAATACATGAGATCCAACTCGGAAAGCCCCTATGCCAAGTCATATGTTTCCGAGGAAGTCTACATCATGTAAAAGAAAAAAGGAACAAAAGAAAAGGGAGTTGCCCCTGAGAAAAGAACACACCAAACACATAAGGGATCTATGTATTTGGGGTCAGTATGTTCATTGTTGTAATGTCTTTATGAAAGAGCTCAAAATTGTCATCATTCCCCAAAGCACATAGAATTGGAAGAATGACACAAAGAGAGCAAAAAGAAAATGAAAAACAAAGTCCATTTTGGGTCAATATGGAAGAGACATTTCGGTCTCAACACTTTGCATTGTCCCCAAAAGGAAAACACAAGTGAAAAGAAAAGGGAAAAGCTTTTGGGTCAACATGAAGCGGAAATTTCAGTCTCAATGCCTTGTGTCATCCCCAAAAGGAAAAACAAAAGAAAAAGAAAAAGGAAAAAAAGAGAGAAAGGGACTGATTGGGTCAACATGGAAGAGACATAGTGTGTCTCAATGCTTTTCATCATCCCCAAAAGGAAAAACATAAGAAAAAGAAAAAGGGAAAAAGAGAAAGGGACCGATTGGGTCAACATGGAGGAGACATTGCGGTCTCAACACTTTGCGTCATCCCCAAAAGGAAAAACACAAGAAAAAGACAAAGGAAAAAAGAGAAAGAGACAGATTGGGTCAACATGGAAGAGACATTGCGGTCTCAATGCTTCGTGTCATCCCCAAAAGGAAAACACAAAAGTAAAAGTGAAAAGGCAATGCACGACATATAGAAGAATAGAGGTATGAATAGAATAAGTGTACAAAGAGAGAGAACATCAAATGCATGATACGGGGGAACAAGATACACACATAAAGTCAAATCCAAAGAAAAAGAGAAAGGAAAAATAAATAAATAAGTCTAGTAAGGCGAATGCAAGTCATCCATCTAACAAGTCATCTACCTCCTAATCATGTTCAGTGTATTGCGAGGGCGGTTGACTATCTAAAGGAAGAATTTCAAGATTCAAACTAGGGGATGTGCCAAGTTCTTCACTTGGTGGAGAATGTTTATCATTTAAGTTCATAGTAGATGAAAATAAAGAATTTAGATTGTTATGCAGTTCTTCATCTATTTTTGTGATCTCGTCATCATCATCATCATCATCAAGGTTGATTATGATAGGAGGACGAAGGCTTATTTCTAAGGAAGGATGTATCAAAATTTGTGGTTGTTGGATCAGTTCATTTTGTTGTGAGGGCTAGACTATGTTATCTTGTGGTGGGTTAGGAGGAAGAGGGTAGTCATCTATTGCTTCTGTCAAAGATGGAGATTGGTTTTCTTTGTTTTCTTCCATTTGAGATTAATGAGCAAGGAGACGATGATGATACCTACGCTCCCTAGCACCACGGTTTCGTTTTATTTTATTTTGAATTTCTTAAGGTGTAAGAGCGGGTTGATCCATCATAGGTTCCTTTTCTTCCAAAGGGGGAAGAATAGAAGAAACCTAAGAAGACAAGTCAATCACTTTCTCTTTAGCTTTATATACTTGTTTAATGTGAGGAGGCATGATAGGGTTAGTTTCATTTTCTCTTGGTCATTTAAATGATGGAGAGGAAGTGTCTACAGTAAGTTGCTCATGAGGTTGTATTGTTTGTTCAATGTCAGACTCAGGCTGAAGCATGGTTTCATCTAGGATAGGAGGAGTGGAAGCTGATGAGGACATGTTACAAAGAGACAATTCTGCTATTTTTTTGGCTTTGAACTTTTGACAGGTAATTAAAAATAAGTCCTTTTGAGGGGTGATGGGTTCCATAGGTTAAGGATAGATGGCTTCTAAGGAAAAATTACCTTTGGAGGATAACAGATTAAAGCCACTATGGTGTATGGTAAATATTTCATTGCCATGTGGAAACTTCAAACATTTGTGAACAACTAATGGGACCGCTTTCATCGAGCAGATCCAAGGATGACCTAGCCATAGACGAAATTGATCTGATTGTGGAATAATAGAAAATGTTACATCCAAAGTTTTGGGTCCTACTTGTAAGGGGAGTACGATCAATCTAATCTTAGGGCATAAAAAACTAGTATGTGTCTTAATCCATGCAGTTGGTTTATTATAGTCATCTTGATACAACTCATGTAATACTAAAAACTCTTATGTGATCACATTCTCACCACAAGCAAGATTTATTAATATCCCATTAGTGGGCTTATCATACATTTGTTCGGCTATGTAAAGAGGACCATCAAGAAGTTTTTTTAGTATATCTTTGGAAGAAAAAGTGATATCAAGAGTTTTGTTGATTGGTCCCTTATGAGATATAACATCTATAACACCCACAAGTTCATCCATAGGATTAACTTAGGTAACATTTGGAGGTATATCATGTTGTTCATTATTTGTATCAATGTTCATCACCTGAGGGTTTGAAGGTTCATTAGCCTTGACAAATGAAACATTGTGTTTAGGCATGGGATTGGTAAAGATTTGTAAATTCTGGTTAGGGGGTCCAATATACTTATTTCCTTGATCATTGGCACCCGCATTGGATAGATGACCCAAATCAATGAGGTCTTGAACTAAGTGTTTCAGATGCTTACATTGTTCAGTGTCATGGCCATTTTGGTGATGAAAATACAATAAGAATTAGGTTTAAAGGTGGTTGGTAAAGGCTTGGTGGTATCAACTGGTTTAATGGTAGGAAAAGTGATCATTTGTTGCTAGACAATTGGTTCATTATATTATGGAGGGTATCGGGTAAGGGAGTAAATTGTCTCTTTAGGCACCCATAGGTATAAGGCACTATTGCTTTAACAACTACCACTTGACTTTGAACAAGTTGAGTTGGTTGTGGAGAAGGCTGGTTAAACTGTAAGAAGCCTTTGTTTAGTTTTCTAAAGTTTTGCGCATTGTTTTTGTTGTTTTGCTAACTTCTCAGCTCGATTAGAAGTGGACTTTGAGTCACGACTAGAAACCAAGTTGTGATAGTCACAAAGGGTCGTGCATAAATGCACGAACAAAGGAAAATTCATCATAGTTAACTTATCCTGAAGTTGATTATGCAAGTTTTCAATAAACATCTTCTGTAGATGTGAATCAGGGATCTTGCCATCAATTTGAGCATACAATGACTAATAACGGGAAATGAACTCAGCTACTTTTTCATTGGCATTTTGCTTACATCTCATTAAATTAGTCATTATCTTTTTAGGAGTCATATTAACTTGGAAATGACTAATGAAAGCATCCAAAATTTCATTGAATAATCAAATTGAATGATTGGGTAAGTTTGAAAACCACTCCAATGCAGTGTCTTTCAAGGTCCTAGGAAAGAGTTTGGCTAACAGCTTATTATTGAGGACAAAGTCACTACACAAGGCTATATAAGCATTGACATGATTAGTAGGGTCTCCTTTGCCTTCGTATTTCTCAAACCTAGGAATTTCAATTCCTTGTGGCATCTAGGTGTGTAAGATCTCAAGGGATAATGGACTACTACGAACATGATATTTAGGTGGAACATTTTGAATTTGGCTAATGGTGGAGATATGTTGTTGCATGGATGAAACGGTGTTAAAGAGTTGTGTAATGATGGGATCGGTGTAAGTAGTATGAGGTGGAAGGGAAAATGGTGATGGAGTGTATGTAATGTTAGGGGAAGTGAACGAGACACTAAGAGGGGTGAAGGTGGAAGAAGGAATATGTGATTCCACAAAAGAACTAGGAATGCTAGTTGGAATTGTGAAATAAGGAGACACATGACTAACCTGTTGCATAGTTGTTGTAACTTGAGGAGTGGTATAAGTTGGTATGGATGTGATGGTTCAAGGAGGAGGATTGTGAGGTCCTCCTTGACTCACAACAATATTTGTTGATTAGGAAGTAGAAGGAACATGTTTATTATATATCTCAGCTATTATCTTCATAGTTCTTGCAAGCCATCATCACTTTCAATCAAACGATGAAGGTTTTCTATCGTAGGTATGGAAGTGATGGAAATGTTTTCAAGGGATAAATCTTGTTGTAAATGTGCAAAATCCTCATGAATACTAATGACTTTTTCTTGCAGAATGGAATTTTTTTGTGTGTCAACATTCATTAGATGGAAGGGTGAAGGCATAGAAGTGGTATTTTCCATGCCTAATGTGCCATTTTCCATACTAGGAGTAGGAGCTCTTAATATCCCAAGGTCCACAACGAAAGTGCTATCACGAGAAGCCATGAGTCTAGAACTTTGTCTCACTAAAGTATTATCAATGGGGCACAAAAAACTCATACAAGTACCACAAAAGATGGGGTGAATGTAAATGCAATGTAATCTAGGAGTGCAAAATGAAAATAATAGGAATTCTGCAAACTAAAATAGAGAAATAACAACAAAGAATAGAAATGTAGTAAATGCCTAGAAAATATGCATGAAAATGCAGTCTAAAATGTGCAGGTGGTTTGATTCGCCCAAGGTGGCGAATGAGTCCAACTATGAGATTTTTTTGTGTTTTTAAAAAAATTTAAAGTGATTTTAATGCTTTTCAGATGCAAACTAAGGATGCAAATTTAGATTTTCAATTTTTTCAATGATATGTTATGCAAAAATGAAGTCTAAATGAATCTTTCACTAATGCAATTTTAAGAAACCTTAGGATGCAAATGCAATGCAAAATAAAATCCAATTAAGTCCAAGGATGCAAATATAAATGCAAATTAGAATGGTATGAAGTTCAATATGCAGGTTCACGTCAGATTCACCAAAATGAACCGTAGATTTTTGGGTAGAGCTTATAGGCTACTCTTGTACTCTTAGGAATGTTTCACCTAAAAGGAGAGAGATAAACCCTACTCAAAAGTCTAGGTGGTTCACTCAAATTATTTAATGTATGATGTTACTTAGACAAAATGGAATGATCCAAGTGAAATTAAATGAAATATTTGACTGATTATGAATGCAAAATCTAAGAATTATGGAATATTGGAAAACATAATGTGATATGCAAACATGAACTAAAGTATGAACAAATGCAAAAGAGAAGAAGGTTGAATCAGAGCGCACCTAGGTAGAGAATGGAGAATCTAGAGTGTCCTGGATGTTGTCAGAGATTATTGAAAAATCACCAATGGGACTCATTCGCCACTGATGGTGAATCGGTCCTGCTTCTAATGAAAACTTCTAAGAACAGGTTTTTGAGTGTCAGGGTCCAGAATCTGACAAAATCTAGATTTCCAACCTTATGGTGGGACTCATTCACCACTAATAGTGAATCATTCCACTCCCAAAATTCTATGAAATTAGGGGCCAATCCTGTAGCACCAGATCTGAGGTTGTCTACTTGTTGGGTTGACGAAGTCAAACCTATAGAAAATAGACATGATGTCTTCTCCAAGCTTGAAATCGGTTGTAGTTGACTTGAAACACTTTGTTGACTTCTTATCCACTTTTCAACACCTAATAGCTTGTCAAATTTGCATACACAAGTCTACAAACACACATGCAAAAGGGGGAAAATCATTAAGGGTTAGGTTATAGGGATTTTCCTTGGTCAAATCCGATTTTGTTAATCAAACCCTTAATGAAGAAATGGAATGGAAGAGAATGATAAACAAATAACATGCAAATTCTATCAACTTACCAAACCCTTATTGAATAAATTTGAAGATATAACAATGGTTGCTCCAAAAATACTTGATTAATTCTTGATTCAATTATGCAAAGTGCTTGAAAGCTTGAATGAATGAGTGAATAGGTGAACTTGATGAATGGGGTTAAAATGAGAAGAAAAACACTTATTTATACACACTTGTGCCTTAGTAACCTGAAGATACCTCATCACAGACCAACATAAGGTGATTTTAAATAAAAACCCAAAAGAAAATTTGAAATATTTTTAATTTTGAGCCAAGAGGGACTCATTCACCACCCATGACGAATGGGTCCCACCTTGGAATTGAATGTGGGTGTCAAGAATTATCTTGCATTTAATGTTGTTTGTCAGGTTTACATTCAAAAGCACACTTAATTAAGCCTTATAAGGACATAAAAGGGTCAAATAAATCATAAGAAAGGTGTAAATAGTGAAATTAAGCCTAGAAAAGCGTGAAATCTTGTTACAAGACTTTGCAACATTTCAAAATAGGACTTGATAAATGATGAAAAGGTGATTTTTAGGTGAATTGTAATGAATAGAGTCTAGAAAAGTGTAGAAATGTGTTACAACACTTCAAAACACCTTCACAAGATGCCATAATTTGAATTTTAAGGACCTAATGTGAATGTTCAAGCCACATTGCAACATTAAATCAGAGAAAAATGGACCAAGCATCATGAAGAAAGGCCTAAAGACCATGAAAATGTCAAGGGACCATTTTTCTACAGTGCACCTTCAATAGTGACAATTTCTCACAATGACTTGGCTTAAACCCTTTAACTCTTTATGCAGTTGACTACTACATGATTCCTTTTATGGAAATGGCTTTCAACCCTAATGCGATTTGGACTATCGGCTACTTCTGGCTTCTTACAACTATAGCTACGACTTCACCTCTTTGGACAATCATTTGTTATTTCCATTGATCTCCTAGTTATTCCTCAGTGTAATTAGTGATTTGCTTGCTTTGCAAACTACACCTCTACTCCTTGGTTGTGGCCATTTTTATTTTTAACTAATTTTCAAAAATACTATGATCTTTCCCTCACAAGAGCTATGAATTTCTTTCTCAATGATGACTAGCTGTAAAACTCCAATTTTTGAAAATTGGTGACCTCACTCTTCTTTGATGAGGGACTCACCTTGATTTGTAGATGCAACGATTATGTTACCTTCAACTACAGTTGGATTTGATTGATGGAAAGAAACAACGAATGATATTTTAGTTGGTCAGTTATGGCTCCTTCCTCTAGGCGTTATTCATAGAAAATGGCTATGGAACCATATCCCTCTTTTAACCTTAGCTCTGATACCACTTGTTGGTGGGAAGAGGAGACAATAACTCCAAATGTGCTATTGCACACAAACTCTATTTTATGATTCAAATCAATTACAATTGCCTCTTTTATAGAGGTCTTGAGATCATTCTAGATGATATTGGATCATAGGCTGACTTGTACAATATTTATTTTTTCTCCTCTTTTATCCTTATCTTGACATTACTCTAGAACATTCCATTATTCCTTTCATTTAATATTATGATCATTACATTGAGATGGGAGAAATTACTACTTCAACATCAACAATTCAAATATTAGAAAGAGGAAGGGTTGGAAGCCAATGTAGATTTCAGGTTTTTTTTCCTTCATTTTAGTGTGCTTCTATCACCAATTTTATCGAGACTAATGAGATTATGACCTAATAATTTAATTAGACCAATATATAACTAATAAGTTTTGAAGGAAAAACAACTATATCTAATTTTCAAAATCACAATTACTCCTTTTCTTGTGAAACAAAGTACTCCACGACTCCCAATTGCTTGAACTTTACCAAGTGCCCTTCCTCTGAGCATGATGTTTATGTTTTTGATTAATTTCTTGCCACATAAACCAAATCAAGTTCAGTTTCCAATTAAGTATAAATTGGTATGATATATATCAAAATCTATACCCATCTATTAAAATAAAATAAAATTAGACAGTCAATGTAGGTTTTGGGGTGGGAGTTTTGTAGTTTTTCTTTTTCTTTTTTAAAGGAAAAAATTGGCACAACTTAATTTAGTTGTATTTTCTGAACAAATTAAATAATGTAATTATGTTCATTCCATTTGTTCTTAATTTTTTGAGATGCTAAAAAATACACTAGTGTTGTAGCTTTTGTTACTTTTTCCTTTGTGATTCCTTTCTAGATTTTGCAACTGGGTTGCATTTTTTTAATTTTGAAAATTATAATTGTGCTTTTGACAAGAAAGCAAAATATTTTTAACTTTTGTAATATATTGTCAAATTTAGTAGTGTTGAATGTCCACTTATTGGCTGCCTTATTTCCACCAATACTTGGAGATAAATGAAAGCAAGAGAATTAAAGAAAGATTTAAAATGCCTATTAGAAAGAGTGAACAACACAATAATTCAAGTATATTAAGAATTATACATTTGAAGCTCTTTATTTTGATCTCATTATAAGAATTAATAATCTTGAGTGCCAACCAGATGCATTTAATGCAGCATCACAAGAGATCCATTTTGGATCGTTCCCCCATTTTTCGTGTCTAACATTTGTTGTCCTAGTTAATGTTTCTGGTACCTAATTAATTCTAGTAGTTGAATTTGAATTTTGAGTGGCAGGTTTTTGGAAAAGGTAAGAAAGACAAAAAGGAAGAAAAGAAGGAGAAGTCAGTAGGAGAAGTCAACAGATAGAAAGGAATAGAAGAACAAGGAGGGAATGCTCAGGAGAGTAGAATACAGGAAGAAGAAGAAGAAGAATTTGCAGTGGCAGAATATATTGCATAGAGTGTAGAGCTCCAATGCTCTAGAATATTTGCAGCAACAACATAGAGTAGCACACAGAAAGCTACATTGCATTAAAATATGGGTAGTTTATTGTATGAAGGAAATATAGAGCCATAGCTCTGATTTTTGTATTTAAAATTTTTGAATGAAATCTTTTTGTGTATGAATGAAATAGAAAATTTATTATGCCTCCTCATTTTATCACCTAGGTCTGTGTTTTCATCTTTTCCCACTTTAGTTGAGATATTTTCCCAAAAATTTGGTATTAGAGTCATGTCTATTAGAGCCCTAGTGTTTTTTGGGTGTACAGTGATAGAACCCTACCTTCTGGGTATTAAGAAAAACCCTATATTTTTTTTGGGTATTTGTAGTTTTCCCCCATTTAGAAAAATGGTTGGAGGAGATAATAGGAGTTGGTAGCAACCACCTATGTTTTATGGAAAAAACTATGATATTTGAGCAAAGAAAATGAAAACTATTTTAGTTGCAAATGATTTGTGGTAGTAGAAAATGGGTTCACAAATGTGACTGACCCAAATGCATTTACAACATTGAGTAGTCCTCAAAAGAATCAGTTGAAGGAGACAAGAAAAAATGATGCTCAAGCCCTTAGTTTGATTGAGGCAGCCTTAATAGAGGCTATTTTTCCCCGAATAGCAGCAGCTAGTTAGGCAACATAAGCATGGGAAATCCTCCAAACTAGTTACAAAGGGACTAATAAAGTTAGATTGGTGAAGTTCCAAATGCTTTGAAGAGATTTTGAGACTCTCCAAATGAAGGACAGTGATTCTATGTCAGAATTTCACACAAGAGTTTCTAGTTTGATAAGTCAGTTGAGGATGAATGAAGAAACCATGGAAGAGCAAAGGATTGTGGAGCAAATCCTCAGAATTTTACCCTCAAAGTTTGATGCAATAGTGATTGCCATTAATGAGAAAAAGGACCTCTCAAAATTGTCTATTGATGAGTTGATGGGTTCCCTACAAACCTATGAGTAGTTCCTAGATAGGTCTGCAAATTATTCCCATAAGCAAGCTTTAAAATCTCCAGCCAATGCAAGAGGCAGGGGGGAGGTAGAAACAACTCCAAATGAAGCTCAAGGGGTAGAGGTAGAGGCAGATCTAGACGTGGAGGTGTTGGAAAAGATAGCTCAAGAAGAGTACACAACCAAGAGGAAGCAAGTAGTTCTCAATCTAACTCCAAAAAAGCCAAGAAGAACAGCAATTCGAGTCACAGGTTTGACAAGAGCAGCGTTGAATGCTACTATTTCCATAAGTTTGGTCATTATGCAAGTGAGTGCTAGAAAAAGCAATGTGATATGTCTAAGAAAAGTAAAAATGTGGTTGAGGGTAATCAATCAAAGGCCTTCATCATGTGCAACATTGATGAGAAAGGAAGTGATGAGGTGCGGTTTTTAGATAGTGGATGTAGTAACCACATGAGTGGTAATGAGATTTTATTTTCTTTCATTGATAAAAATGTCAAGTCTAAGATAAAAATGGGGAACAATGAAATGGTTCCAACTATGGGAAAAGGGTCTATTATGTTTTGAATCAAGAAAGTGAAAAGAAGGTGATTGAAAATGTACATTTTTCCCCTAATATAAAGCACAATCTCATGAGTATTGGATAGTTGATCCAAAAAGGCTACAAAATTTTGATGTAAAAGGGTGAATGCATCATTTATGAGAAGGATGGAAGCAAGAAAATAGTTGCAGCAGTGCCAATGACAAAGAATAGGATGTTTCCTTTAAGGTTAGAGAGGTGCTTCTCAGCTCAATCCACAGATGCAATCCACAGGAATGGAAAATGTATAGTAGTACAACAGCAAGCAGCCCTCAAGGCAGTCATTCAAGACCCCTCCAAGCTTTGGCATCTCAGGTATGAACACTTAGGCTATGTCAGTTTGAATCTTTGGTCAAAGAAGGGTATGGTTAAAGGTTTTCCAACCATTGTAGAGTCTAGTGGTAGATGTTAAGCCTATATTTTAGGTAAGCAACATAGGCAGCCTTTTAAATTGGGAAATTATAGAATGGCAAGAGCACCATTGGAGCTGGTGCACACTAACTTGTGTGGCCCTATGCAAAAAAAATCTATTGGTAAGAGCTAATACTTTATGACCTTCATAGATTACTACAACCGTAAGACATGGGTTTATTTCTTACAACATAAATATGAAGCATTTGACAAGTTTAAAGTGTTTAAGGCCTAGGTTGAAAAAGGAAAGTGGACATTTCATCAAGGTCCTAAGGTCAGATAGTAGGGGAGAGTATAACTCCAATCAATTTGTGAATTTTTGTAAGCAACATGGAATTAAGAAGAAGCTAACAATAGCCTATACTTTGTAGCAAAATGGAGTGGCTGAGAGGAAAAATAGAACCATTGTGGAGATGGAAAGAAGTATGCTTAAAGTGAAGATACTTCCAAATGAATATTGGGGTGAAGCTGTAGCAATAGTATATTTGATAAATATAAGTCCTACGAAGGTAGTTTGTGACAAGATTCCAAAAGAGGCATGAATAAAATGCAAGTGGACCGATGAGCACTTGAGAGTGTTCGAGTGTGTGGCATATGCACTTGTGCCAAAAGAGAAGAGGAAAAAGTTAGATGACAAGGGTGAGAAGTGTATCCTCATGGGCTATAGTGAAGAGTCCAAAGCCTATAGGTTGTATAACCCAGTCACCAAGAAAAAAGTTATCAATAGAGATGTAGAGTTCTTAGAGAATGATTCATGGGATGGAATGGTGGACAAAAACATTGGTATTTCTATCACAATACCTTTTGAGGATGAAAAGGTTCCAAAAGTTAGGAGCATCAAAAGTTTACAGCAAGGTAATAGTTCAGAAAACAACATCAACTCTAGAAATTTACAACAGAGTGAAAATTCTGACACTCAGTCTTCTTCATTAGTCTAGTAGTCAAGCAACTTCAAAAATTCTAACCCTAGGCTTGCATCATTGATTCCAAGAAAGACCAAGATTCTAAGGGAGATCTACAAAATGAAAGGTAAGATGAAGAGTTTGATGAAAGTATGAATTTTGCATTATTTTCTCATAGTGATCTAATTTATTTTGAGGATGTTGTGAAAGAAAAGAAATGGTGTGAAGATATGGATGAGGAAACATATGCAATAGAGAGGAATAGAACATGGGAGTTAATTGATTTTCCTCCCAACAAGAAAGTAATTGGAGTTAAGTGGGTCTATAAGACCAAGAGCAATGTCGATGGAAGAATAGAGAGGCATAAGGAAAGATTAGTTGTCAAGGGGTACAAACAGTGGTTTGGGAGAGATTATGATGAGACATATGCTCCAGTTGCAAGGATGGAAACCATGCAAGAAGTCATAGCAATTGCATCCCAACACAAATGGAAAGTATTTCAAATGGATGTAAATTCATCCTTCTTGAATGGAGTGTTGAAAGAAGAGGTGTATGTGGAGCAGCCATCTAGTTATGAAATTTTGGGTCAAGAAAGCAAGGTATACAAGCTAAAGAAAGCTCTTTATGGGCTAAAGCAAGCACCACGGGCATGGTACAACAAGATTGACTCATATTTGTTGAGCAATGGTTTTAGAAAAAGTGATGGTGAGCCCACTCTTTACATCAAGGCAGTTGATGGTAAGAATTTAATTGTTGTCTTGTATGTTGATGATTTAGTTTTTATAGGGGATGATGATTTTAAAGAGTTCATGAAAAGAGAATTTGAAATGATGGACTTAGGTCTCTTGAGGTATTTTCTAGGCATAGAAGTAAAACAAATGCATGATGGTATATTTATCTCTCAAGAAAAGTATGCAGTAGATATTTTGAAGTGGTTTAGGATGCAAGATAGTAAGCTTTCCCCTACACCAATAGCCATAGGTTTGAAGTTGAGCAAGGAAGATTGCAGCAGCAATGTGAATCCGACCATGTATAAGAGCTTGGTTGGAAGCTTGATGTATTTAACACCAACTAGGCCTAATATAATGCATAGTGTAAGTATGATTTCTAGATTTATGGAGACTCCAAAAGAGTCACATTTGTAAGTGGGTAAAATAATCCCGAGGTATGTGAATGGAACCAAAGGATATGGCATTTTGTATAGTGCAGCAAATGATTTTGGGCTAGTTGGGTACACAGATAGTGATTGGGTAGGGATCGTAGATGATAGAAAGAGCACGTTTGGATATGTGTTTCACTTTGGATTGGGAGTAATTTCATGGGCTTCCAAGAAACAACCCAAAGCTTCTCTATCTATAGATGAGGTTGAATATATAGTAGCAAATGCAATAGCATGCCAAGCTATTTGGCTGAGGACCTTAGTAGATTTGAAGGAAGAAAAAAAGGATGGAACAACTATATTTTGTGGCAATGTTTCATCAATTGCTTTGACAAAGAATCCTATTTTTCATGGAAGAAGCAAGAAAATTGAAATCAAGTATCATTTCATAAGAGAATTATTTGAGAATGGTGAAATTAAAATGAAATTTTGTAGGTCTGAGTAGCAACTTGTAGAAATTTTTACCAAACCATTGAGTAGAGATTGCTTCGAATGCCTAAGGGATAGGCTTGGGATGATAGAATTCTTTGAAACTTCAGTTTTGGAAACTTAGAAAAACACCATAAATCTAAACAGATCTAGGCAAGATAGCTCTAGAACACAAAATAGGTGCAAATAGGATAGCTTCAAAAATTTGCTTTGAAAATTTCAAATGGTGATGAAAAATAGAAAGGCTCAAGATTAAGGGGGAGTGTTGGAATTAATAATCTTGAGCGCCAAATAGATGCATTTAATGTAGCATTAGAAGAGATCCATTTTGGATCGTTCCCCCCATTTTTCGTGTTTGAAATTTGCTATCCCAGTTAATGTTTCTGGCAGCTAATTAATTCTGGTAGTTGAATTTGAATTTTGAGAAGCAATTTTTTGGAAAAGGTAAGAAAGACAAAAAGGAAGAAAAGAAGGAGAAGTCAATAGATAGAAAGGAATAGAAAAAAAAGGAGGGAATGTTCAGGAGAATAGAATAGAGGAAGGAGAAGAAGAATTTGTAGTAGCAGAAGATATTGCATAGAGTGTAGAGCTCCAGTGCTCCAGAATATTTGTAGTAGCAACATAGAGTAGCACACAAAAATTTGTGTTGCACCAAAATCTGGGTAGTTTGTTGTATGAAGGAAATACAAAGCCATAGCTCTGATTTTTGTATGTAAACTTTTTGAATGTAATTTTTTGTGTATGAATGAAATAGAAAATTTATTTTTCCTCCTTTTTTTGTCTCCTTGGTCTGTGTTTCATCTTTTCCCACTTTAGTTGGGATCTTTTCCCAACACTCATGGTAACTGCTACTTGCTTTCTTTTCAACAAGATTAACTGTAAAATCCTCTGTGATGCACTATCAATCACCAAATAATGGACAATTTGTATCATCGTATCCTTCTGGACTCATTCTTTTTTTGTTTCCTCAAGTTTAGAGTATCATCTTTTCTTACTATGTTTTTAGAGCAATGATATTTCATGAAAACAATGATAATTTAAAATGATTTATTGTAGTAAAAAATAATGACAATATTCTTATGTTTTTTCTTTCAACAAGTCACAAGAAACTCAATATCAAAGTCTAAGATCTAATCTCCAAGGTGAAATACTCAAACACAAAAAAGGTATGCTTAGATATTTTGACAGTGTCAATATTTTTTTAAATTAATTCAAATGTGCAATTTTTTGATCTTCAAATAAACATCTCACTAGAAAAATGTTAGTTAATCTTTTGGGCGAATAGATTTATGAGGCAACAATAAAGTATTTAGTTTCATTTTTGTTGTAAGCTTTTAAAAAGTTGTTTAGCTTTTTCATGGTGCTCTATTTTGGGTTTTTGTTTGTTAACTTCTTTGTTCATTGTGTTTCATAGAAGTGTTATTTTGGATAATTGAGTGCTTTTAAGGATTTCATAGCAACAAGAACGGTTAAAAATTTAAGTTTCTAATTTTATAAAGGTGGTAGACTTATATTTCAAATAGAATTTTTGGTAATTAATATAAAGATTGGAATATTGTTTTAAAGACCTTTTAGCATGTAATTAAATATTTGGATGATTAAGGAAGCAAATATAACATAAAAGAATCCATTGTAGTTTGTTTGTTGTTCTATCATATATTTTGTAAGTGCAATCTTCTATTCATTAGCTATATTGGTTTGTTATACAACAAACTAAAACCTTTTTGCTTAGGGTTATTCATATTGGAAAGTTTGATTGTGGGTAGTCAATTTTTTTTGGCATCTACTATGGTGTAAGTCCAATCTCTATTTTTTTTTTAATTGTATATTATCATTTAAGAGTTACATAAAAATAATTCAAAAAAATTGAAAGCCTTTATTTGAAGATATAACATAATCTTTCACTTTAGTTGTAAGTTTTATACTCTAATGGGTTTTCAAACCTATTCTCAAAAACCTAATAAAACAATGGAGGTTGAGAAATTTTAATAATAGAGGTTGAGTTAATATGTCTAAAATAAAAATTTCCAAACTATCTTCGCATGCATACTTGTAAATTGTTACTTATTTATTACTTTGCTTTATTTTTTAGATAATGACAACCATAAATGAATCTTCCCCACCAAAACAATCTATAACAAAGCCATCATCCCCTGAGGAGTCAACAAATTCAAATACATATGTGTTCAACCTCCAATTTCAAAGTTGTGTATATCAATTGTAGCCCATTTAGAACAAATCATTCAAGAACTTCATAAGGCTATACTTCATGCATGAGTGGTTGAACCACAAGAAATGGATGAAATTGAAGAGGTTGCTCAAAATTTTCATTAAACATGTTAGAGAGGTGTAGGGTTTTCTTAAGAAAAATATTTTATGATGAACAATATGAACAAGGATATTCAAAAGACATAGTTGAAGAATTCCTTTTGTATTTGTATGATAATTAGAATAGACAAACATAAATCATATATAGGGTTGTTTATCATTGGTGGACTCTTATGAACATATATTTTGGTATAGATGTTGATGTCTACTTTTGTAATAAATTGTTCATATTTTTATTATGTAGATGGCCTACTTTATATGTAAATAGTGAAACCTATTTAGTTTGAAATTTGTTGTAGGTATTTCCATTTATGTTAATAGTTATATGTATTTTCTAAATCACTTTAAATAAGAAATTCAAATAACGATCTAGTCCTTTAATGTGCTTATTCAACATCCAATTAGAGGAAAATAAACTAAACCCACAATATACATTGATAATCTCCATCAAACTTTCTTCTATAAAATGGAATTAATCTATACAAATTGAAAATTTACAAAAAAACTACTAGATCCTTTGCATGTAATTTGATAGATTTCCATGACTACAAATTTTTCCTATGAAATCTCCTTTATTTATGTTCTTATAGGTCTAGGTGAAAAAACCATATCTTTAAAACAAAAAAATAACCCCATCGAACTATCAATGAATACAAGAGGTTAGTTCCATTCACCTTCTTTTTAAAATGATAAAACAATTCGTTATTGAAAATTTTCTTCCCTCATATACAGAACCAGTCAACAATTCTACTATGATGCTTATCATGCTTGAACATAAAATGTGTAGATGCATTTAAAACAAACAAAACACTCACTATTACAAAATACATGATATACATGGGCAATATTTACTTGACATGTATTTTATCTACATGATTTTGAAATAGGGATGGATCATGCAAGAAATGAAGGTTCTAAAAGATTCATGCCTATCAGAACATTAAATCCTTATAAAAAATGATGGACAATAAAGGCTTGGGTGATGACAAAACAACTGTCATTTCAAAAATATAAATGGGGATGGAAAAGTGTTTAGCTTCGATTTTCTTGACTTTGATGGCGATGAAACCAGAGTAACGCATTTCAATTCTATAGTAGACCTTTTTACTATTGTATAGAGATTGGGAAAATGTTAATAATTTCCAATGGGACCCTAAAGCCAACAAATAAAAAATTCAACAATGTAAAAAATGATTGGAAGATTCTTTTGGACAACAATTCCACGAAGGAAATTTTTTTAGATGAGAGCACACCAATACCACAGCTTAATTTCAAATTCAAAACAATTAGTGAACTTAACAACATGAAAAATAATACCATTGTTGATATCATAGGTATAGTATTATCAATAAATGAAGTAAATACTATCTTAAAAAAGAATGGTACACAAACACAAGAACATACTCTACAAATTAAGGATATGTCAGCTACCAAAATTGACTTCACAATATGGGGTGATTTCTATACAATAATGAAAGTCAAAATTTTCAAGAAATATGTAGTGCAGGGACTTTTCCAATACTTGTCATAAAGGCTACACAAATTAGTGATTATGGAAGGAAATCTATAGACACAATTTCAACAACCCAACTTCTCATAAATCCACATATGCCAAAATCTAACCAATTGAAATCATGGTTTGATGATCACGAAAAGAATCTCATGTTTGATTCTCTAACAAAGGACTACTCATTTGCTTAAGAGGTGTCCAAATTGAAAAATATTGTTGAAATTAACACTCACAAAGATGAAATATCTAGCAGAGGCCAGTGCATCTTGGTAAAAGCAAAATTACCTTTCATAAAGCAAGACAAATTTTGTTACACTGCTTGCCCAATAGAAACTAATGGTAAGAAATGCAAGAAAAAGGTTGATAGGACAAAAAATGGTCAATTTCATTATCAGAGATGTGAAACTACTTTTTCATGATTGTGATTATAGATATCTACTCCAATGCAAATTAGAATACCACATTGGTTCAACATGGGTGACTGCTTTTGAGAAAACAACTAAAGAAATTATGGGCATCCTAGCAAACAAGCTAAACAGTATGAAGGATGAAGATGAAGATCAAGTGAAGTTTACAGAAACAATACAAAAAGCACTTTTCAAAAAATATGTCTTCCCTGTTCATGTGAAAGAAGAAGCTTACAATGATGAACAAAGAATCAAATCCATAGTCATTAGAACTAAAAATTTTGATTACTCATATGAAAGCAAGGATTTGCTTGCTTTAATAACTAATGTGTAAATTTCATATACTTTGTCCAACATAGGTATTCAAACCATAGGTGTAAAAAAATAGTACCCTTATTTCTTAGAAAGTTGTAGCTACTATTATCTACTAACATAGTACATGTATGTAAACCTTTTTTAAAAACAAAACTATAACTGTAGCTAAATTTTTGGAAAACACTTATGAAATGATCATTTTTGCCAACAGACATTTTCCAATACGATGTACTTTATTACTAATATGTCATAGGAAACTTGATAGCATAAGACAAAAAACTACACTCATGTCATGTTCACATGAAATCGATATCAATATATGAATTATGTCATATCAATATTTTATAAGGTTATTTAAAATGTGTTTGAAAAAACATTAAGATAAATATAAGATTTTAAAAAATTATAAATTTTCCCAAATTTAATTGTTGTAAATATATTCTAGGTATATTTAGTTCCTATATGCCAAATTGACAATTACACAAATAAGAAAAACATCAAGTAAACTCTTGTTTTTTATAGTTGTTAATCTTAATAAACATATTATATTTGAGATTAACATGAATAAAAAACTTTAGACATCAATATATACCATACAATTGTATGTTGTAGCTAACATAGTATTTTATAGAATTTGACAATACACTGTAAGCATGATAGTTGACAAATTTGTTTTACATTCTAGCCATGGGTCAACCAAAGAAGCGCTTTGAATCAAAAGAGAAAAGAAGGAAAAACAATGAAGCAACAAGAGCACCATATGCAAGACAAAGACAAGAAGGAACATCTAAACAATTAGATTTACAAAGCAAATAGGATGAAAATACACACATACCAAATCCAAATGGATTACTTGCCACAAATTTCAAAGAAATACAATTGGTATTTCGTAATCACTTAGACTCCTACCAATCACCAATTTTTTTTTATGTTTACAAAGAAAGTTACATTAGAATCAAAGTAATGACCACTTCAGAAGGTATTATGTGCACAAGATGTAAACAAGAAAGAGGAATACACTAATTCTCAACACAAAATAATATGAATCTAGGAGCCCAACCAATTGAACTAACAAACCTTACACAAGTAGAGGAAATGTTGATTACATGGGTCAACCCAATTTTACAAGTCACCCATGCAAGGGGTGGTCAATATAAATATAAAGGACACACAATCAGCTTCCCACAACAAATTGAACAACTATCAAATACATCACCACATGATATCATAGAACTACCAATCATTATAGGGGTAAAAGCAAGAAGTTGGGTCCATGAAGAGGGGAAGTTTCAACCAAAAAAATCTCATAGGAAACGCGTACGTGTTATTAAAAAAATATGTGTGTGCTTAGCAATAGGTACCCGAGCCTAAATCAAAATGTGTATGCATTATGCTTCGGGTACACACTAAGAAACATGTACACATTATAACACATACATGTTATATAATGTGTACATGTTTTATAACATGCACACGTTTCTTAAAGGTATTTAATTTTTAAATAAATGATTACCATTTTCATTTTCTCCCTGCGAATTTTGTTGTGAGAAAGAGCAACAAAGACCAACACATACACATTTTTGAGGACCTATACACCCATTTTTTAGCTGCCACCCCCTCCTGTCAACACAAGTGACCTGAGCAACAACCTCTAGGTTGGTTAAATTCTACATTTTTTGGTTTATATCTTGCATTTTTTGTTTGTAATCGTAGTTTAATGTTTTTTTATTTTGTTTGTAATTAGATTACATTTAATTTATAGTTTTTAAATTATATTTGGAAAAAAAATCATCAATGCAAACCAAAAACCTTAAATTCTAAATTGAAAATAAATAAAAATATACCTAATTTAACTTATTTAACCCTAAACCACAAAAAACCTAGAGTTATAAATTAAAACCCTAAACACTAGGTTCCAAAAAACTTATACCTAAAAAATAAAACCCTTAACCCTAGGACCTAATCCCTAAAACCTAAACCTAAAACCCTAAACCCTAAAACCTAAACCTTAAACCACAAAACCTAAACCTAAAACCCTAAACCCTAAACCACAAAACCCCTCATAGGACCTATAATTAATTAGGTATATAATTAATAATTATCACAATTATTAAATACATGTCACATAATTCTTGAAAAAGTTATCGAACTATGTATAGAAAAATGTCATTGGGGTACATGATTTTATTTACCTAACTATTTGGTTAGATCAAATTATATTTCTTGGACCTCTATCTTTCCCCTTCTTAACTACTATGGTTTTAGGAATTTGCACAATGGTATCCCTTATTTATTCTCCCCTCACTTCCATTTTTCCCACTTCTTACTTGGACCAAGCATTATATACTACAAGTAGTAATCCAATTCATAATCCCTCTTCTCCTTTCCTAACATAAGTGGTATCAAATTAATGGGATGTAAGAGGATATGACTTAAGGGGTCCTAAGAGGATGGCTTAAAGGGAGTTAAGAGATAATCCCCAAACCCTTAACCCATAATAGATTTTTTATTCTAACCATATTTTGAACCCTATAAACCCTTAACCCTTAACCCTAGGACCTAAAGCCTAGGATATGAACCCTTAATCCTTAACCCATGATAGATTTGTTATTTTAAGCATCTTTTCAACACTAGAAATCCTAAGCCCTTAAACCTAGGACCTAAAGCCTAGGATATTGATGCAGATCATGGTGGATAATCTTGAAAATGTTCCAATGAAGCAAACTTTCAAGGTTCAAATCATCAAATGATGGGTTTTTCTCACTAACCCTCAATCCTCTGGTAGTACTTCAAAAGTGGTTTTCCCAACACAATTTCCTAACTAGACTTCATACCTAGAACATGAGCACAATTTTGAGTACCTTTATGGCATTTGACAATGTACCAAATTTACAAGTGAGGTTTTTTTGGAAAACCAAGGACTAATTTTGACTGGTACACTTTAAACTAGGCCTAATAAGGCTTGTTTGAATGAGCAACAACAAGGTTTTCAAAACCTAGACCAGAAACCTTCATTCCAATAGCTCAAAAATTTCAAAAATAGCTTTCCTAAACAATTCCAACCCCTTCAAACCATCTCCCAAGATCTTTCTACAAACCCTAACTCTTATGCAACTTTTATGCCCAAAATATAAGGTTCTCTACCTAGGGCATCAACAAATTTGCTTCAATCTTCACCCCCTGATCCTACAAACATCAAGAACATAAAACACACTATTTATACACCCATTCAACTAATTTTAAGGCTTGTTCATTGGTGGAATGGGAAGAACTTCATGATTTTCTATCAAAACACACCCTAAATGAGGGTTTCAAGCAACTTTTAGTAAATTGGTTCTAATTTACTCCAAACTTAATGGAATCAGATGAAACCAAATGAAATAGAACAAATATTAAATACATTATATTTTCCAATGGATTTGAGATCACTTACAGGTTGTACAAGGTCATACCAGAACATGTAGCAACAAATTATGCTTTAAAATGTCAAAAAATAGAGTTCTTTTTATTGTTCAACAAAAAAAACTCAACAATAGAACCTTCCTTGGCATGAAAAAGGATTATTTAAGCATTCAAAAACTAAACCCAACCATTTACAACTATCTTTCAAACTGATTCAACTTCCCTTAAGACACAAAATGCAAAAATTGCTTGGGCAACATTTTTGCAACTTTTGCAAAATTTGACAACTTTTCATAAACCAACCCCACATGACTCAAACTAACCAAAAACATGAGGAATGGTCTTAAGAGACCTTATTACAAACAAAATTGATTGATCCACACAAAATACTAATGCCTTGCAACTTTTTGACATTAAGACCTATGGTGCCTTGCACGAGATATGAATCCTAAACCCTTAACCCATATAGATTTGTTATTCTTAGCATCTCGTGAACCCTACAAATCCTAAAAATCCTATATATATTTGTTATTCTAAGAGGATGGCTTAAGGGGAGTTAAGATATGAACCCTAAACCCTTAACCCATAAAGATTTTTTATTCTAACCATCTCATGAACCCTAGGATATGAATCCTAAACCCTTAACCCTAGAACCTAAAGCCTAGGAGATGAACCCTAAACCCTTAACCCATATAGATTTTTTATTCTAAGCATCTCATTAACCCTAGGATATGAATCCTAAACCCTTAACCCTAGGACTTAAAGCCTAGGGGGTGAACCCTAAACCCTTAACCCTGGGACCTAAAGCGTAGGGGATGAACCCTAAACCCTTAACCCTAGGACCTAAAGCCTAGGATATGAATCCTAAACCCTTAACCCATATAAATTTGTTATTCTTTGCATCTCATGAACCCTAGGATATGAATCCTAAACCATTAACCCTAGGACCTAAAGCCTAAAAGATGAACCATAAACCCTTAACCCATATAGATTTTTTATTCTAAGCATCTCATGAACCCTAGAAATCCTAAACCCTTAACCCTAGGACCTAAAGCCTAATAGATGAACCATAAGCCCTTAACCCATATATATTTTTTATTTTAAGCATCTCATGAACCCTAGGATATAAATCTTAAACCCTTAACCCTAGGACCTAAAGCCTAGTAGATGAACCCTAAACCATTAACCCATATAGATTTGTTATTCTTTGCATCTCATGAACTCTGGGATATGAATCCTAAACCCTTAACCCTAGGACCTAAAGCCTATGAGATGAACCCTAAACCCTTAACCCATATAGATTTGTTATTATTTTCATCTCATGAACCCTAGGATATGAATATTAAACCCTTAACCCTAAACCCTTAACCCATATAGATTTGTTATTCTTTGCATCTCATGAACCCTGGGATATGAATCCTAAACCCTTAACCCTAGGACCTAAAGCCTAGGATATTAACCCTAAACCCTTAACCCATATAAATTTGTTATTCTTTACATCTCATGAACCCTAGGATATGAATGCTAAACCCTTAACCCTAGGACCTATAGCCTAGGAGGTGAACTCTAAACCCTTAACCCATATAGATTTGTTATTCTTTGCATATCATGAACCCTAGGACTAAATCCTAGGAGATGAACCCAGATATATTTTCTATTCTAATCATTTCATGAACCCTAGAAATCTTAAACCCTTAACCCTAGGATCTAAAGCCTAGGAGATGTAAGAGGATGGATTAAGGGTAGATAATAGGATATGGCTTAAGGGGTCCTAAGAGGATGGCTTAAGGGGAGTTAAGATGGTGACTTAAGGGAATTCAGGAGGATGGATTAAGGATAGATAAGAGGATATGAATTAAGGGGTCCTAAGAGGATAGCTTAAGGGTAGTTAAGAGAGTGACTTAAGGGGATGCAAGAGGATGGATTAAGGGTAGATATGAGGATATGGCTTAAGGGGTCCTAAGAGGATGGCTTGAGGCGAGTTGAGAGAGTGAATTAAGGGGATGCAAGAAGATGGATTATGGGTAGATATACAAGGATATGGCTTAAGGGATACTAAGAGGATGACTTAAGGGGAGTTAAGAGAGTGACTTAAGGGGATTCAAGATGATGGATTAAGGGTAGATAAGAGGATATGTCTTAAGGGGTCCTAAGAGGATGACTTAAGGGGGATTAAGAGAGTGGCTTAAGGGGATGCAAGAGGATGGATTAAGGGTAGATAAGAGGATGGCTTAAGGGGTCCTAAGAGAATGGCTTAAGGGGATATGGATTCAATTATAAACTTTTAATAAAATGAAAATATATTTAGTTTTATATTTTGACTATCAATTAAAAGTATTTAGAACTATATATAATTACTTGTCTCTAGATTCAAATTCCATTGTAATATATATGTATGTCCTCTTTTTTTTGTAATGCATCTAGTTTTGGGAGACTTGAAACAAAAAATTATTTAAAACTATAAATAGGAAATTACTAAAGACTAACATATATATAGACATGTATATGTGATAAAAAAAATAAAAAATAAAAAGGGGTAAAAACTTTATTGAATAGTAGAAAAAAGCAATACAACAAAATCAAGGGCAAGAGCCCGAAGAAACCAAACAATCAACTAGCTTCAGTATTGTCCTCAACAAGCACCTTATCCAATTCCAAATAGAGTTCCAAGGGAATCTGACCCCTATCTTCAATCTTCCAGCCATCCCCATGCTCTGAAGCCCATTTTGCTAGACAATCCACTATCTTATTCCATTCCCTTGGAATATGAACAAACGCCACCATGTCCATCAAAGAGCTAATCTGTAAGATCTACTACACTGTCACAACCAACTACTAGCTAACATCGGCCACCTTTTGTGCATTAATCAAATTAACCAACACTTGAGAATCTGATTCACAAATCACCCTACGCCATCCCAACTCATAGGCCCACTCCAAAGCATAAAGGATTGTTAAACCTTCCATAAGGTTAATGGTTTGCACTCCTTTAAGGCTAGAAAAGAGAAAAACCATCAATCCAAATGAGTCCCTGCCAACCCCACCAACTCCAGCCAATCCTAGATTTCCTTTGGAGGAACCATCTGTATTGAACTTCAAAGTGCCATTTGGAGGGAGTATCCAATGTCCCACTCTATGAACGCATTGACTCCATTGCCTACCCCTTTTACAGTAGGCCAAGGTCAAGGAAAACCCGGGAATGCCCAGCCTAGCCACCACCTTTGCATCCCTTTTCTCCAACGGAAACACCACATCCCCCTTAGCTTCAATCATCTCCTAAATCATCCCAAGGATTCTGAACCACACCTACTGCAACCTCAAGCTCTCCCCTCTAAAATTCCTCCTATTTATTTCCAGCCAAACCTACCAAAGTATGAAGATAGGCCCAACATTCCACACATCTTGTAGAAAAGGCACCATCAAGGGAGGTCTCCCCAAGCTAGTCCAGAACTCCACCAAAGAGGAGGCATGAACACAAGGATTGTTTCACACTCCCCACCAATATTTCCAGAGTTGTAAAGTGAAAGAACACCTAAAAAATAGATGAGAAGCAACCTCCTCATCCTTCCCATAGAGATCACTTCAATTGCACATCATCTTTGGAAGTCTTTATTTTCCGTTGAAGGTCAATGTCTATTTTTTGTGGAGAAATTTCATTATGGGGTTTGCATATACTCCTTATTTGGTTATGTTGCACAAGGGAAACTATTCACAATGACAGGATGGGATCACACACCATCTCCAATCACTTGATTTATTGCCACATTTGTATGGTATAGTTCCCTGTCCAAGTGAAGGTGTTCAGAAATTTGCTTGGAGTTGCAGCAGGTATACTGTCTTAGAGATGATTGCTATGCAAGTTCATTGTGATGTTTTGATTTCTATTGATCATTATGATTGTCCTAACATCCTTTGGACTAAGCTTTGGGAAATATATGGAGATTCTGACACTCCACCCTTCCCCAATGGTCATGATTCAAAATGTTACTCTTCAAATTAGGTACCCCATGATGATATTGTTGTGTAGGAAGTTGATTTCCTTGAATCTTCCAAAGAGGTTGACAAGGTTCTTTCAGGTGCTTCTTCTCCACCAGAGATAGTTGGTAACCCTTCACATTCAGTGATTCCTTTTCTAGAATCATTGCTTGAGGCTTTCACCATTATCATTCATCAGGACACATTCAGTTTTCTAGACTTGACATCACAAGATGGCTTTGTTTTAGGTATCACTGACTTGGCTACTTCTACAGGTTTGGAGAACATTCTTGAGGGGATATCACTCCTCTATTTAGATTCCACTTTGGAGAGTTTTCTTGAGTCTCCTCATCCCTTTGTCTCAACCTTGATTGGAGATCCTAAGACTATCTTGGAGACACTTGGTTTCTCTTCAACGATTTCATGCATGAGACTTCTTCCCTATCATTCCATTCAGTACTTGCGGTTTCTTTAGCATCTACCATTGGATTTGCTTCAGAATTCTTTTAGTGGTTTTGAGGAAACTTCATTCAAGGGGGGAAATCAAGTCTCCATCATATTCATTCCATCTCAGTCTTTGGATATTATTCAGCATCAATTTCTGCATCATCCTAATTTGTCACCTTCTTCATTGATTGTGGCATCTTCATCATCAGGAAAGGAGACATTTGAGTAGAGTTCATAGACACCATCAACACCCACATTCATCCTTCCTTCCTTCAATTTTTATCTAGAATGGGAAGCATCACTACACTTGCACTTGGTTTTGTTTCTTCTGAAAGGTAGACAAGTTGTTTATTGACATTGGATCATGTTCTGTCTTTAGACACTTACCATTTTTGTAGGTGATCACATCTTCTGGGGGTATATATAGTCTCTCTATTTCCCTCCTATGGGTGGCTATTGTATTGTATCCATGTGATGGATGGTGTCCTTAGGGGGTATTTAGGAGTCCTCCATCCTTCCCATCCTATCTCACATTTTTTTCTTTTTCATCTCCTTTTTGGAGAGGGGTTTTGTTCCCACTGGGTTTTCCCCTTTTCTCTAGTTGTGGAGAGATTTTTTGCATCTTCATGTACATGGGTACCTAACATGGCTTTGTGACCCATCATCGATCATCTTTGCATAATCATTGCATTTTCCTCCCTAAGTTGAACTTATGGGGGAGTGTTAGTGTAATTAAATTAATTATTACACTAGCATAAGTTAACTTAGGTCATACATCATCTAGTCCTAGATTAGATTTTAATAAATGGGGTAATGTCCCCTTCCATGTTTGTAGGGATAAGATTCCTTCTAGAAGATGAGTTGTCCTTCTAGAACTTATCTCAACATTTAATAATTTCCTAGATAGTTGTCACATGTTGTTAGATCATGACACATGGCAACATCTCATGCATCTTAGGTTTTCTCTGATGCCTATATATTCAGGGCATTTGTACATTTGTAATCATCCAATCTCATAATGTAGATCAATATAGAATCTCCATTATGCATGCCTAGTTGCAACACTTTATCTGTGGTTGATTATCTTTCCTGGCTCAAAGGTCCTCCATTGAAGACTGCAGCTTTAGGGACCCTGTGCTTCAACATGCTCTGATACCATGTTGAGATTATGTATGCTCAAGGTCCTTGAAGCTGCAGTCTTCAATGGAGGAACTAACTCATTTGACTGTAAAATCGATGAAAATTTTCAACAAAATATGTATAATTTGATGTATTGTCAGGTGCTTGTAAAATTTGATGTGTAATTTTCAATTTTTTAAAATTTTATCCCCGACGTTCATCAAAATTTTGATGAACTTGGGTTTCGTCGAAATTTCAACTAGCAGTTTCGTCAAAATTTCGACAAACATGAAAAATAAGAAAAAAATCAAATTGTGGCCGACATAAAGAAAACTGAGTTTGTTGATTTATTGCGATAGTTTTTTGCTATACTTGCGAATTTTCTCTACTTGAGATATTTTGTGGAGAACTAAGGATGATTTTCTTGGGAAAAATAAAAAAAAATCAAGAAGATATCACCAAGTTGAGGGTAGTCATTGTCTTTTTGCAGAATTCAGTTATGAAGTCAGATTTGTAGTTCCAGGTTTGAAAATCATATTTTAAAGCAACATGTCATCAAATTTCATTTTTTAAAGGTTTAGGGTTTTGAGAATTTCATATCCAGATTTTGTTGTGTGGAATCACCATAAGATCACAACCAAGGAACAAATTCTTGTGACTGTAATTATGTGATCTATAACTCTATTGGTCATGTGGCACAATTGTGCTATAACAAATACAAGATGCATTCATGTGTGACCCAAGTTTAATGTGGCTATGTTGTGATAGAAATGGAAGCACTCATATAATGTAGTTAATTCAGGTTGTATAATGTAGGTGTCAATCATCATTGGGTGCATTCAGGTTGTCTCCAGTTTAACAGGTTACAATGTAATTATAGCATGATCCAAGAGTGATTACCTCTTGCTACAATAAAGAGCCTATAACTCTGGTTGATATGCAGAGTGGTTGTGTTATATCAATTATGTAGTGCATTCAATCACAACCCATGTTTAATGGGCTATTATAGAGAGTGATCAATATTTTCTAAACCTTATCAATGTTACTTAAAAGTGTATAGCTTAAACTACAAACCAAGTTTGTTACATACTTGAATGTAATCTTGGGTTACCACAAACTATAATAATGTGATCTGCTAATAACCATCATGGAAAGTATTAAAGCAAGACCCATGCTATATAGGATACATTTCCCTGGTCAGGTTTACATACTTTAATGATCAAACACAAGCTTCCCACACACTCTAGGATACAAACCAAGATCATATCACAACCCTGTCAAGACAACTAATTTTCTGACCCAAGATTTAAGGTTGTTTTTTAATACCAACAAAAGCATTGGTAAGGGCATGATTAGGGTACAAACCCTAGGCCTCCGTAGAAACATAAACAATAACTCTAGTGGATTAGTGAGGTTGCAATACCAAAAAGATTGAGACATTGTAGCTAATAAAAAAATATTGCAATCTAAATATTGTAGCCAATAACAAGCACACTATGTAGCTTAGTGACATTTGTAAATGGAATCTATAGTAAGAAGAATGACAATCACTTGAGATGTGACAGTCAAAAAGAGGCTGAGCAGTGAAAAGATAATAAATCTCAAACCTTGCATATTAAAGTGGAGATTTTAACAGTTTCCTTACACCCTTGTTGACCTTAAGGGTTTTTCAAATGCTTTTGGTAGTGTTAGACAAGGCAAATGCAATTAGGCAATGACTGTCCAAATGAAGTAACAGTGGTAATCATAGGTTCAATGTTTCTTCTTAGCCATTAATGTATAATAGAGGTAGTGGATTGCATGTTTGAGTAGTGTTTTGAGACTCATCAAAGATGGGAGAATAGTGAATAATACCTTGTGGACTGTGAAGTAGTGTTAATAAGGTTGAAGTATCTTAAGATCTACAATACCATGAAAAAATGAGTCCCCTATAGTAAGTAGGCAGTCTATAGGGCATAGTTTGATTTTATAGAAAGATGCTCGTGAAAGGAATCTTCGAGTGATAGTGAGTGAGCAGTTTGAGATTGCAGCTGAGGGTGCAATACCCAGTCTTAAAGGAAGTTAGCAAAGTAGTAAATGTGCAAGAAAATCAAATCGTATACAACAAACAATTCACAATGTTATCTTGTATAATGCCTTGAGTTCGAAGACAAAAATCTCATTGTATCTTGATGAAAGTGGTGACCTTAATGGTTAATGACTGGCAACCATGATTTTAAAACATGTGCTTATGGAGGCAACATTTTAAGCAAGGCAGTGAGTGGTGGTTTGGAACAATGGAAAGTATGAAGGACTTGCTTTATATGCATACTATGCAGTCTAGCTTAAGACAACATTCTTATAAGAGATTGAAGGTGGATTATGGAACTCAAGGGTTACCATAAAAAGGATTAAAGAAAAGACTAAGATCTATTTAAAAGCCACGGTCATGAAGATATTAAAGATGTCACATGCAAAACCCTAGTAGCTGGAGTAATGGATACAGTGCCAAAGAGGATAGTGTGTTGGGGTAGATTTAGGAGATCTCCACATTATCTAATTATAGGGAAATACATCATTTATTTATTTTTTTAATTAAAATAAATCATTCTAAACCCTATATAGGATACATCGATACTTCAAAAGCCTCTAAAGGAATTTGAGATTATGCAAATATATGTCAAGTAAATACCTAGATTACAAATAGTAGCGGGAACAATGTAAGATTTGTTGAGCATAGCAGGAATGAGATAAGCAGCAATGAATCCTATGCCTCCTTTCACGCACATCTCTTCACCGTTCTTTGTCATTCTTTACTGAAACACTTCTCCATTTTGGCAGTCTATGCTTGAAAATAATGTTTTGACAAAGGTTTTAGATTATGTTTATTAAAATGAAAACTCCATTTTGGTGGGCTACGCCTGAAAATAAGATTTTGACAAAAACTTTAGTGTATGTTTATTAAAGTTTTAGAGTATTTTGGCGGGCTATATTCTTGATTCCTTAAATGATTTATTCAAATGGCTTGTGACTAAATAAATGACTAACTATTTAGTTATTTTTATTTGTGTGACTAAATATTTTTTAATCAACGACCAAACTAGTAATTTATTTACTCATTTATAGCTGAGTTGCAAAAAATGAGTAGAATTTAGTCATTTTTAGTTGTTGTGACTAAAAGTTTTAGTCACCTAGTCATTTATTTGCCAAATTCTACTAGCGTGTGCTTCCTTTTGCGATTAGGGCTCTCTCAATGTTGAGGGCCCTAGGGATAAGCTCGTCATAAGAAGTGACACATTGTATCTTTAACTAAAAGGATAAATTTGTATTGACATTAGCAATGATGATTTTGACTTGTTGCTCCTTAAGAATGGGTCACTTGCTCTTACTAGCTCACTACCTCCATCATTGTAGGAAGTTTGCGATCAAGTTCAATATTCTGACTTTAGGAGTCTAACGGTTGGAAATCATAGTAAAATTAGAATTTAATAAGTTTTGGAATTAGCATTTTAAAGTTTTTTTGGGGTCATTAACTTCAGACTATCTTCTCTTTTGCAGGGGTGGTTGCATGCCAAATTTTTTTGGTGTAAAATATCAGAATTATTAGATTTTGTTACCTGTCTATGGAGAAAAATTATTGGAGTGTGAGTTTGATATTTTTTGAAGATCTAAATAGTCAAGCTTGGTAAAGAAAAATCATGTCAGATAATATTAGTCCAGAACAAAATGAAGAGACACTTGATAGATTGTGGGCTAGATTGAAATGAAAGGGTGATGGGAAATGTTATTGTCCTTGCAATAATTGCAAGGGCTTAAAGATGAGATGACTTTTAATCACAATAGCTGAGAAACATTGTAGGCAGCATGGTTACGTTGAAGGGGGGCATGATTATCATCCATTGGTAAGTTGTTCATTAAATGTGTTTATATTGATTGAATTTGTAAATGTTTATATTGTTTTAACATTATATATATATATATATATATAAAATCACTTGATCATGATCATGGTTTATTTGTGTCTATCATTATTATAAAGGTGGGGTGCCCTAGGGCACATGATATGGATTATCACGACTTGGACAATGTGGTTTTGCAAGTGGACGAACATGGAGCTATGAATATCGAAGATGAAGTTAATGATCATGCGCCAAAAAAATAGTTGAAGATGATGGTACAGATACATTGATGCATGACACATTTAGTGGCAGAGCTGATCATGATGATCGAGATGAATTTGATGATGTTCATGATTTACTTGTACTTAAGAAGGCATACAAGCCCCTTTATGAAGGCTCCCAAACAACTCTTCTCTTTGTTGTATTGTTGTTGTTGAACTTGAAGGTTATGAATGGTTTATCAAACATAGCAATCTCACGGATATTAAGGTATGTCATAAATGTCATCTTTTTTATCTATTTTAATTGTTGTTAGTTCATCACTAGTAAATAAAGGATGAAATATGTACCATTAATATTCTTTATATTAACAAATTATTTTTTGTTGTAGATTAATTGGTGAATTTTTGTTACCACCATCAAATATTTTACCTCGCTCATACCGAGATTTATCTAGCATTATGAAAGATATCAGAATGGAGTATCAAGCAATAGATGCATGTCCCAATGATCATATTATATATCATAAACAATATGAATTTGCAACAGAATGCTTGAAATGTCATATCAGTAGATATCGAATAGATCAACTAACAAAAAAGGTGTCTCACAAGGTTCTTCGTTATATTCCCATTATTCCACATATGCAACAATTATTTAAGTGTGAAAGCTTAGCGCAATTTATGGATTACCACACACGGAATAGAAGTGGAGATGACATTCTTCGAATGCATGTGGATGGTTTTGCATTTAGGGACATGGAGGAAAAATGGCCACACTTTAAAGAAGAACCTCGTAGTCTCAAGCTTTCATTGGGAGTGGACAGTGTCAATCCATTTGGAGTGCTGAGATCTATTTATTCGGTGTGGCCTATTTTTGTTATCAACAATAACATTCCTCCGTGGATGTCAATAAAGAGGGAGCACATAATGTTGTCAATGATTGTTCTAGGTATTTGTTTACACCAGTTTTTTTTTAACATAGTAGCATCTCATTTGTCTTATTTGTTGCATAATGACTTGTATTTTTTTCATTCAATAGTCATGTACATTAATTTATATATATTACAGTAAAATGGTTATAATAATTATGTAATGTTTATGTTCATTCAACTAGGTAAGTACCAAGTTAAAGATATGAATGTATATATCGAGCCTCTTATCGACGAGTTACTAAAGTTATGGAATGGCGTCACTATGTATGACGTCTCTAGACCAATAGGACAAAGACAATTTCAATTCCATGCAATGTTTGTATGGACAATTCATGATGCCCCAGGGCTAACACATTTTTGTGGTATGTTATAACGTTCGACTGCACTTTAACAATATTTAATTTTATGAAGTAGATATCATGCATGTTTTTAAAATAATCTATTCATTATATATATAATTATAAAATTTGACATATTTAATCCAATTATATATGATCTTGCGGTCTTCAAACAAAGGGAAAATTTGCATGTCCAATTTGTGGTCCAAAGATGAAATCTCGTCGTTCAACAAGTTTAGGAAAGCAGGTTTGATGAGTATAGGCAATTCCTCCATAGAAATCATAAGTATCGAACTACTGAAAACATATTTTCAATGGGAAAGAAAGAGACTACATCAAAACCACAAAGAATGACACCTCACCTATCGGAAGTTGGAATATAATAGAATTAATCATCAAGGTTATACATTGGATCAAATTTTTATCTATCATATATGATATGTTTTGAATTTATATTTTTATATTGTGTTGTGTTTACTTATGCTATAATTGACAATGATTATTTTTGTTAATTTGTTTAACTTATATGCTTCATGAAGGTCGTCAAGGCATTAATGGTCGGCTTCCACAAGGACTGAAAAGTTATCCCAGACAATTTAGTAGGTTGCCCTACTATGAGCAGCTACAAATTGTGTATTTGTTTGATACAATGCATATCGGAAAGAATAAAACAGAAATGTTATGGAAAATATTGGATGGAAGGCATGACAAAGAAAAAATTGTCAAAATTTGTAGTGACATTTAGGAAGCCAATCATGCAATGAAAATTTCATTCAATTAAATAGCGACGGAGACTAAATTAATATAAGTGCCTTTCCTTGGTTATTAACAGAGCAGCAAAGCAATGCTATAAAAGAATTCATACGAAAAATTTGATTTCCCACAGGATTTGCTGCGAACATAAACAATATAATAACAAAGAAAGGTGAATTTGGGTCAGGGATGAAAACGCATGATTGGCATACCTTCATTAAGGTAATTATTCTAGTATATTATATAAACTTGTATAATGTATGTACTTTTCAGTATATTATGTTTACTACTTTTGGAAAAATAATGAAAAGATCATTTTATAATTGTTGCGGTACATTCTACCTCTATCTCTCCCAGACAACTTCAACAACAATGTCAAGCAATTTATATATGATCTTGGAAAATGCATGAGGTAAGTAGCGAGATTTGTTCAATTTGTTGTATACATCTTATAATTTCCATTTGTTTTACTTGTTATGTAATATACTATATATTTTTGTTAAATATCGTTAATATATTTGTGCCTTGAATAACTTGTAGATGGTTGTCATCTAAAGAAATCCATAAAGAAGATATACATTATTGGAAGAGAAAAATTCCTCGTCTAATGTGTGAAATGCAAAAGTGTCTACCTTCGACATTGTTCAATGCACAAGAACACTACCTCATACACCAAGTTGAGGAGATTGAATTGTGTGGACCTGTACACACAAGGTCAATGTGGATGGTTGAGAGGCACTTGAAATTTTTGAAGGCTTTGGTTAGACAAAGAGCACATCCTGAGGATTCTACGGTGGAGGGATATATGGTTGATTTGTAATTAGAGTTTACAAAATTAACTTGTAAATTAAATCTAATTACAGTAATTTCTTGATCTAATAAAAAATTGTGTGATTATGCTTTTTAACCGTTGAAATTACAAAATAAGTAATTAGAAATTCAAATACTGAATTTAAACTAGAGAGAAAATTGAGACAGAAGAGAGAAGAATGAGAAAGAAATATAAGGATCACAACGCGTAGATTGATAATGGAGTTCGTCCAATGTGGACTACAACTCCGGGTCCGCTTCTCAATGTTGGGACCGCTTTATTGATATCACCAAGCAAAATTATGCTTTGTTACAATACCCAAGCTCCAAGAACTTGCAATAATCTCTCCACAATCTCTCACTCTTTTACAATTTTTTGTGTACAAAAACACCTTGTAAATTCTCCTCCAAAGAATTATTTCTCCCAAAATGAACTTGAATAATTCTCCATGTTACCATTCTCTCCAAGAAATTCTCGTACAAAATTCCCCACTCAATAATTTCCAATGTCCCTTTACAAAAATCACCCCTTTATATACACATTTATTTGCTAATATGGCTTTAACCATACTATTTTGCAAATATTGCATATCTCTCGTATACAAGTAAAAATTCCAACCATTTCCCCATTTTACAATAAAAATCACTAATATCCCGTTAGTATAACAAATTAATCTTTCAAAAATAAATCCCCCCTTTGGCTTTTATAATTCTAAGCCACAAAATTAAAAAACGAAACCCTTTGACTATGGGTCATTATAATTTTGGACTTACAAATAATAAAATCTCTTTTAAATGAATGGCTTATAATTCAAGCCTTTAATACTTTCGGGATTTATTCCTTTAATAATCTTTATGAATTATTTTAATTCTTATTTATGCCCCTTAAAATATTATAATTTGGGCTTAAAGGGGTTAATTGTTGAAATATGAGTTTAAGGGTTTTTTTCCCTCTCCTTGTTTTATGGGCAAGGGAAGAGGATTTTAAGGGATAAAATCCCACCAAATCCTCCTTGAAATCATAAAAATCTTTTAATTTTTAAAACATACATGTTTTCTTTTAACAATATGGTTTAATCCATATTCCTTTTTCCATCATGTATGTGCCAACTCACCACTCCTGCCACACCACCTGCCATGTCAGCTTGATGATGCCATCAAAGTCAACTAGAGTCAAAATTTTGACCAACCTTTGACCAGTCGTAACTTTCACATACGAGCTCCATTTTTGAAACCAAATATAGTTTTGGAATCAGCACAATGAGCACTATAACTTGGCATCATTTTTATTTCATTTTGAGACAATCAATTTTTTCTTTTTTGAACCCTTGATTCACCTGTTTGACCGAACCTTTGACTGAGCATAACTTCTGCATATAGACTCCTTTTGAGCCCATTAAAGTTGCGTCAGTATCATGCCAGCGAGTTCTACGCATTGATGCTTCTTTGGATGAATTATGAGACTGTGAAATTTTTAGGTATTTTGGATCCACTTGGATTAATGGTATACTAGACCATGGTGTACATTAGTGAATATCTTCCTAAGTTTTTAGCAAAGATCCATGTAGATCGCATTTGGGATCCCAATTCCATTAACAAATTCGAAGGGGAGTACCTAATGGGGAAAGGTAGATTGAGGAAAGTGAGAGGTAATTATAAGATGGTCATGGAAATTAATTGGAATACATTTTACATATGGTTTTTATGTATATTGTACTTATTTAATTTTTAATCTTCAATATACATCAATTATAAATTAAGGTCGTATATTGTGGTATTTAACTAATTATACATCGTTTGTGAATTTCAATTTTCTTTGATACAGTTGGTTGAGAGTGGGATGCACTACATTTGCACGTCGCAAACAATCTTGATTGGATGACAGTATGGATTGAACGATGTCAACAATCTGGTCATGTATTAACATGGGAAGGTGTGGCTTCATTGGTTGAAGAAGCTCATCGTAATGGAGATTCCAATGTTACACAAAGGGAAATTGATTTAGCATATGGTTTAAGAGATAAACAGGTATGTATAAATATATTAATCACCCATATTATTTAATTATTTTCAATTATATTGATGTATATATATGTTGAGATTGTTTTTTTTGCATACATTCAGCCAAGAATAAATATGTTTATCAACTGATGATATTGCAATAATTTTTACATGTTTGACATATTACAGGTGAAGCACAACAAGGCTATGTGGTGCAATGGTCATAAATTTCGAATCAAAATGTTGGATGACATGAAGAAAGCTTGTGATTCTGGTATAACTGCAATCTTTCAGGTGACTAATGTTTCATCTAGAAGCGACATACATCTAGAAGTCTCAGAAAATCGATACTATGGGATTTTGGATGATATACTTGAGTGTGACTTTAAATCCTTCAAATTAATTTTGTTCATCATCCTATGGTATAGGCTACGATTGAATGAAAATGATCCATAGAGAACTATTATTGAACATGATAATGGATTTACCATGGTTAATACAAGGTCGATCGAGTGAGCTGGAAATGAGCCCTATGTTCTTCCAAGCCAATGTGAGCAAGTATTTTACTCAAAGGTTCCAGGTAAACCAGGTTGGTTATTTGTTGTTAGACATGATCCAAGAGGAAGGTCGGTAAAGTATAATGTGGTGGTGGAAGAAGATACCGAAGAAATAGAAGATGATGTAGATGATGATCAAGATCAACAGTTAGTTGATGATGTCCCTAATGAAGATGTCGAAGAGGAGGAACTAGATCATGATGATGTAGGAGTTAATGTTCATGAAGATGATATCCATGTGGATGATGACATTATCAAAACTAATATCGATGATGACGATGATGATATGACCAATCCTTACAATGTTGAATCTAGATCGATGATATATACAAAGAGTTGGATGAAGAAGAAGATCATGACATTGAAATGTATGAGTTAAGTGCATTCTATTATCTATTTGATATTAATTTCTTGATAGAATTATATTTGACTTATGTGGTTACATAATTAATTCATGATTTTTTAATTTTTATGTCATTACATAATTAATTTAATGATGTACTTTTTAATGTTTGAAAGGTCAAAAAATTAAAACATTTCAATAGTGATGTTAACAACCTTGAAATTAGTATGTTTTATGTTTCATGTGATCATAAAAGATTAAAAATTCAGTTGTAGAGGTGGTTGTTCAGTGGTTGACATGTAAAGGCATTTAAAAGGCATAAAGTGATCATTGTAATAGTTGTTTATGGTTGAGGATTTAAAATACAAGCTCTTGACATTCAAAAATTTGTGTTTTTCTTCAAAATTTTTGTATTTTTCCTATTATGCAGCACTGTACGGTTACATGCAGCCATATTTTGATGTGAAATCAATTCCAAGTCATGAAGATATGTGTTAGTTTTTATTTGAATTTGACTTGAGGGCTTAAGGTGTTGATTTTAGTTAGAAAGCTTCATTTCTTTGCATATAGCCCGGTTACCCTATTTTTTAGGGTTTTGTAGTCCAAACATAATATAAAGGGGCTCTTACACTGTTTGTGATTATTGTAGCTTTTGTAAGAGGCCCCATGGATACTATTTTAATTTTAGGATGCATGAATAGGGCGTAGGATGATAAATAAAGAAGGTATAGCTATTGTCCTCAAGAGTTTTATGAAGAAAAGCATGTGAAATGAGAGGTTCAAGCCTAGGTTTCAACAAAATATGTATGGGAGATTTAATTTTATGGATTTTTATCCATGTGTAGACCTAATGGTTTGTTTCTTCCCCTCTTCCCCTCTTCCCCTCTCCCTTCCCCCTCTTAATTATCTCTCTCTCTCTCTCTCTCTCTCTCTCTCTCTAGTCTCTCCCTCCTACCCCCTCTACCTC
>VDFB02000015.1:563444852-563455516 GCA_007258455.2 Sequoia sempervirens | reverse complement strand
CCTCCCTACCTCTTTCCCTCTCTACTCTCTATCTCTCTTCTCCCTCCCTCTACCTCTCTCTCTCTCTCTCACACACACACACACTCACCTCTATCTCCTCCCTACCTATCCCTCCCTCCCCTCTCTACTTATCTCTATCTCTCCTCTCTCTACATCTCCTTCCCTCTCTACCTATATTTATCTCCCCTATCCCTCTATTTACCTACCTCTCCCTTTATTGTAAGGAAAGCTAGATGTGGAAGAAAATCTCCTAACATCAAAACCTCAAGGAAGACTGCAAAGAAACTTTTATTTTTTTACAATTACAGTCCAATAAAGATGCACATGAAAGGGATAACAGAAACAGAGAATTAGACATGCACATATGAACACCAAATTTATGTGGGAAAACCCTTACAGGAGAAAAACCCACCACACCAAGAGAAGTCACTTTGTATTATAGTAATAAAGATTACATATAGAGATCTGACTTATCTTTCTGATGTTAGTTTATAGAAACATTCACTATGATCAACCTCGTACAAAACTTTCACATTACAATGTTCTCAGAATTGAATTCATCCATTGATCATACAACCACACCACCTGTTAGCTGTTAAAAATGCAGGTTTGAACCGCGAAAGGTTGCCAAGCTTTCACAACATTTTAGGGTAACAGACAAGGTCAAAAGATTGACCTTCTACTATTTAGGTGCTGCTAGACCTAGGTGGGTGTACCTATATGAATTGGGCAGACTTGACTTATGATCTTCTCTCTTGCAGTGATTTGTCCACGATGGCAGATGTCAGTGGACAAATGAAATCAAATTTGGTATAGATTGTACAACAATATTCCAAACTAAATCCTAATATGCTTAGTTAATAGATGTAAAGAAAATGAATGAATCTAAATGGTGAAATGCAGAGACTAGTGCCTTATTGGGTATGCGGAGTCAAATGAAATAGCAATGGGCAACCTCTTTCTAGAAAACACTCAAATTGTTTGGCATATGTTTTGTTTATAACTTGTATAAACATGCAAGACTGTGATTACTAATATCTTCTTAATGATCTAGATGAATTTACCTGATTACTGTGATCAACCAAAAGGATTTAATCTCTCCTTGAAAGAACCAGTTAATTAACCACATAGATACAACAAATGTGCCTTGATAAACAGAATATAAACTTGTTATACCAAATTAAATAACCAGAAAATGCCAACCCTGGAGACAACTTAATAATACTTTCAATAAATTCAACAGACAATTGATACCAGAAATGAGCTGCGACATCAACTGATTCTCATTAAAATCTCCATTTTGAAATCATACAACATAGTCCTTGTTTTGTCAAAATTCTATTCCTATCCTTCTACCTAATCTATCTCTTTGATAATCTTTACAATTGAGAATGAAAATTTATACATTGGCATCCAAAGAGATACAACGCTTCGCATTCACTTGTCGGCAACCAACTGTATTTGGGCTTTTGTTAATCATCATTGAAACAATCACCAAGACATCCCATAGTTATGCCGAAAGCAAATGTATCGCTTAAATTCATCCTTTTGTCCATCGCTGTAATGTTATGCCGTCTCGTCGACACATTGAGTCTCGCTAATAGTCGCCCTTCGTCATATGTGTTTCACTGTGATATTTCGAAGTTGGGGAGATGTCCCATAGATCATATTAGTCTTATCAAAAGTTGTCCTTCCATCTTGTGTGTCACTGAGACAATACTGGATCAGGAAGAAGCTTCATAGAACACCTTGTCTTACCGAAAATCTCCTTAAGTTCATATTTTTTCACTGTGAAAATATCTTTCTCTCACCGATGAGACAATATATCGGCATGACATTCAAATCAGAAAGACTGCAAGACTTCATTCTAAAAGCTATTGATATAATTCCTTTGTGCTTTGTTGGCAAGACCGGGGCCATTCGGTAAGACATTATTCCAAGACCTTTTAAGTTTGGCCAATATAACTCCACATGCACTAGTCGTTGAGACATAATGTATTCGATGAGATCTCACTTCGAAGACTTAACTCCTACCGATGCATATCTTTATCGTCGGTTGGTAAGAAAATTCAAACTTGCCAAGACCTCACCGTGAAACCTTTTGTCATATCGATATGTTTTCTTTATCGCCGGTCGGCAAGACACCACGAATTCTCCGAGACTTCATATCGAATACCTTTTTCTTGGCCGAAGTGTTTTCCTAAACCCCAATAGTCGGTGAGACAAAAAAGGTTCGCTATGACATTACTCCGATGAAAGATCCTTTGCCGATATGTGTATCCTTCTGCCACCAGTCAGTGAAACAATAAGATCTCACCAAGAGCCCACTTTGAAGAAGACTCTTCTTTCGAAAGATACCTACATGTGAACTCCAATCACTGTGACATCAAAAACATCTTGCTGATAGGCAACACAGACGTATATCGACAAAAATGTATTATGGGTCGGGGAAACCTTGACAATCTCATGCCGATATAGATCACAAAGTGAAATACTTAGATCTAGATGGATTTCATAGGACTACATGGCCAAATATGGGGAAAATGTGCTCATGATAAGACTTATTTGGAAACTTATGAGTATGAACAATATGTAAAATCATCAGAATTTTATAGTTCTAACACCACCAACCTGTCAAACCATTCATCATTTACAACTTTAGAGTATATCCATGTCACCTCTGTCTGTCGAGCTTCCTCTTAGTAACGGCCGCAATAGTCCAACTGCTAGTGGTTCCCATTCGGCTTCTCTGATTGGTTGAACACAAGCCACTTAGGATGGTCTTCACTCGGTCAAAGCATTCAACCTGTGTTGACATGTCGATGAGACACTGACCGTGTCTCCTCGATGCCAACAAAGCCAGCATTTGATATTGCCAAGAGTCCTTACTATTGGCAAGAGGTTACACCGAGTCCAGAAAGCTATCGCTAAGACTTTGTCATGTTGCCAAGACCTCATACCGATGATCATCACTTGTATTGCTATCGCCAAGACTTATCGCTTTCGATGACAGATCATACTGAGCCTTTATGTTATACCGAAACGTTCAACAGTCGGCAAGACTTATCACTTTCGCTAGGAGACCATACCGAGGTTCAAAGTTACTCTGAAGTGCTCATCTATTGCCAAGACATATCGCTATCGCTGAGATGTTACTCCAAAATCTTAAGTCATACCGAGCACCAAACAACAGTCGGCAAGACTTCTCTCCATCGCTAAGAGTTCTTAGCGAACCCTTAGTGTTACCCCGATGCCTCCAAGATAAAGTTGTCAGTGAGACATCGTTCATCACTAAGACTTCATAGTGAATCATTTTGTTACTCCGATGACCACATGTGTAACACCCTATCGACGAGACATACAATCTCGATAAGACTTCATACCAAGATAAGCCTTTCAGCCAGGGGTCTCCCTGACACCGCTTGTCACCCAGATTCTCCCTGATATACGATAGAAATGGCCTATCGGCCAGAGATCTCCACTCAGCATAGGGTTATAGCGATTGCCACAAGTCACATCGATAGATCCACTTGGCAAGACAGAAACAAGGTCTCAGCAACTTGAACTGTTCAACAAGGTTTCAACTGCTAGTCGGCTAGACACAAAGCATGTCACACCGACTTGTCTCTCTTAGAGGTTTCAGCCTATGGGATTGAGGCATATATTTCCAACAATCTCCCACTTGATGAAGATCACACAAGCACCTTCAAAGCACAACAAAACTACTAAAAATCATGGGCACTAAGGCCCATCGAACTGGCACACCACTTGAACTTGTCTGTGCTCACTGGATTCGTCAATGCATCTGCAACATTCTCCAAAGTATCAAATTTTTCCAAACTAACCTTTCCATCCTCCACCATATCTCATACAAAGTGATATTGTACATCTATATGTTTCATCTTGGCATGGAAAGTAGGATTCTTTGCCAGAAAAATTGCACTCCGACTGTCACAAAAAATAATTATTTTCCCTGCATCAAAACCAATGTTAGAACACAAATGTTTCAACCAAACTACTTCTTTACAAGCATGTGTAGCTGTCATGTATTCAACCTCTATAGTGGACAAAGTGACTACAACCTGTCGCTTACTCATCCAACTCACTGCACCACCATTCAACATGAAATTATATCCACTAGTGGACCTCTTGTTGTCAATGTCCCTTGCCCAATCAAAATCCACATAGCCTCAAATACTGAGAGTCCTCTATGATTCAACCAGGTTCCCATGGTAAAACAAAGAATATTCTCAAGTGCCCTTCGTAACATTTGAACACTCTCTTCATTGCATCCCAATGTGTCCTTCCGTGATTAGCCATAAACTAACTAAGTACCTCCTAATGTTAGCAATGTCTAGCCTTGTACAGACTTATTGGCCATACATGAATTCCAACCACTCATAGGGTACATCGGGCTGTCCCCTCCATCTCGTAAGAGGAGGATTTTGGATTTCAATGTAGATAGCTTTATCTCGCAAGATTGAACAACTAGTCGCTGCAATCATTCATGCAAATCTCTCTCTAGAATGTAGCTCTTGATATACTTACTCGACCGAAATAAAAGTTTTCTATCACTATTCTCGTCCTCGGTTATTCCATCCCTAGAATATGCACCAAGATCTTTCTATTATTTTAAATCTCATGTTAACCGAGACTTCTTAGATAAAATCATCGGCCCTACTATTGTCATGAATAGCATATCATCAACATAGAGAGTAAATAATAAGAACTTATCAACTTCTTTGTAATACACAATGATCAGATTTTGATCTCCAAATCCTAAAGACAAGAAAGTATCAAACTTCCGGGTAACACCACATTCTAGGTGATCGCTTTAACTCCATACAGACTTTTTAACTTGCAAACTCGAAGTTTCTTTACCTTTCCACACAAACGCCAAAGTTGGGACATAGATTTCTTTCTTCAAGATCACCATGAAGAAATTTTGTCTTCACATCTATCTTTTTGACCTCTAAGCCATACACTGCTACAAGTGACAAAAGAAATCTGATAGATGTCAGCTTAGCTACAGGAGAAAAAAATTCCCCATAATCAATTCTCTCTACCTGGGAATAACCCTTCATAACCAACCTCGCCTTATATTTTTCCACACTGCCATCTAGACCAATATTCTTTTTAAATACCCATTTGCAACCAACAACCTTTCTATCTTTAGGCAAGGCACCAAACTCCAAGTATAATTTCTTTCTAATGATGCCATTTCTTCATTCATGGCTTCCAACCAAGATTTTGAATCAGACATTCTAAATGCCTCTTTCATAGTCCTAGGCTCATCAGTGCTAGAAATTAAAGCATAGGCACAAGTAGAATATAACATAGAAAACCCATACCTATCAGTTGCTTTCTTTCACATGTTGACTTCCTCAATTTATCGAGGATGAGGTTCTTTCTTCTTCTTCTAACTTTTGTAGGTTCACTTGGAGTTCTCCTCAGCTGCACATTTTGAATTTTCAATTCCTCTTATCTAGTGTAGAGGAATTCAACTACATCCTTATTGTCTCCGACTCTTGTCTCCAATCGCAGATCTAAGGTAGAAGGCTTCAGCTCATGAAATATTACACTTCTACTGTATAAAACCTTCTCCGTATCAGGATTCCAAAGTTTTTATCCTTTTATGCCAGCACTATAACCAATAAAAATACATTTGATAGCCTTGTTCTCCAACTTAGATCTTTTCTCATATGACACATGAGCATATGCCTCATAGCCAAAAACATGAATATGTCTTTAATGAGGGCTTCTACTGCACTGTGTTTCTTTCCAAAGGTGTTTTCAACAAGAGCGTAATTTGGAGAATGATTTATCAAGTAACAAGAAGTAGCAACTGCCTCAGCCCAAAACTTCTCCTCCAAGCCAGCACTACTCAGCATACTTCGTGCTCTCTCCATCACTGTCCTATTGAACCTTTCTACAACTCCATTTTGCCGTGGAGTATAAGGTGTAGTCTTATGTCTCTTAATTCCATGGTCTTTACAATACCTCTCGAAGTCATTAGAACAAAATTCACCGCCATTATCAGTCCTTAAACATTTTAGGATATTTTTTCTTCTAGTCCATTTTCTACAAGGTTCTTAAATTCTTTAAACCGACTGAACACTTCTAATTTAATTTTCAAAAAATAAACAAATGTTCTTCTCGAATAATAATCAATGAACGATACATAGTACCTTGACTTAGATAAAGAAGGAACATTCACTGGACCAAATACATCAGAATGAATATAATCTAGCAGACCAGAAGATTTATGAGGACTGGAATAAAATGAAACACGGTGTTGTTTACTATATATACAATGTTCATAGAATTCAAATTTGAGGTTACAATCTTCAAGCCCCTCAACCAAGTTTTATTCTTCAAGGTTTTAAACTTTTCACCAATGTGGCCTAGCCTATGATGCCAGAGAATAGTCTTTTCTGCTCGAAGTTTAACTTCCATAGAATTTACACAATTAGGAACATTTCCCTCTTTTCCTCCATGAGTAGCTTTCTGTGACTTTACAGAGACATTGTTACATTGAACATGTGCATCCACTTGTACAAGGTACCAACATGAGCACCTCTTGCTAGCACCATAGAGCCTCTAGTAATCTTGCAGCCATTTCTAGAGAATGTGACTTGCACTCCAATATCATTCAAACATAACTAAAGTAAGTTTTGAGCCGACCTGGTATATGCATTACATTATACATAATTCCCTTCACTCTTCCATTAGGGAATTGAATTATGACTCTTCCATGGACAATTATTTCCAAAGATGAATCGCCTGCCGAATACACCCTTCCACCATATTATTTTTCATACTTAGTGAACCAGTCTCTATGAGATGTCATGTGGAAAGATGCTCTAGAATCAATTAGCCAGACATCATCTGATGGTCGTGTAGCCAAGCTGAATGAAGGCATCTCAGATTACTCAGAAGAATCATTGTTGGAAGAATACTTCTTCTTCTTCTTCTTCTCCTCTTTACAATCCTTTTGGACATGACCAGGTTTCCCACAATTCCAAATTTCACTTCACCTACTTTCCGAGACTTTGATCTCCCCCCTTGACTTCTTTGTCCTTCTTTTCTTTGTTTTCAACCTTCCTCTCTAACAACAAGTGCCTCCTTCACCATCTCAGAAGATTTCCTTCTCATCTCTTCTGATAACAAAGAAGCAACAACATCTTCCATCTTAAAACTGGATGTTGTACTCCCAATAGCCATCACCAGGTGATCCCATGAATCTGGCAAAGAACACAATATTAGCATACATCGATCCTCTTCATCAATATTCACACCAACAGATGTTAACTGTGCAATTAGCATGTTGAATGCATTCAAATGATTAGCTACAGACCCTCCTTCCTGCATTCTCAAAGTGTATAGCTTCTTCCTCAAGAACAGTTTATTCACCAAGGACTTCCCCTAATAAATAGATGCCAGTCTCTTCCACAAGGAAGATTTAATCTTCTCTTCATGCACATTGAGAAGAACAGAGTCTGCCAAATAGAGCCTTATCAGCCCCTTAGACTTTCTATTTACAAGGTCCCAATCTTCTTGCTTCATTCCTGTAGGCTTCGCTCCAGACACAACAATCCAAAGATCACGAACAACCAATAGATCTTCCATCTTAAATTTCCACAACTCAAAATTGCTGCCATTGAATTTCTCTATTTCAATCTTTCTTGACGTGCTAGCCATCTCAATCTGTAATTCAAATTTGAAAAACTTCTACTAGACTCCCACTGAACAAAAATGACACAAAAAACCCAATGTACCCACAAGGATAACACAACTGGCTAGGCTTTGATACCACTTGTAAGGAAAGCTAGATGCAGAAGCAACTCTCCTAACGTCAAAACCTCAGGGAAAAATGTAGAGACACTTTTAAATTTTTACAATTATAGTCCAATTAAGATGCACATGAAAGGGATAACAGAAATAGAGAATTAGACATGCACATATGAACACCAAATTTACGTGGGAAAACCCTTACGGGAGAAAAACCCACCACACTAAGAGAAGTCACTTTGTATTACAGTAATAAAGATTACATATAGAGATCTGACTTATCTTTCTGATGTTAGTTTACAACAACATTCACTATGATCAACCTCGTACAGAACTTTCACATTACAATGTTCTCATAATCAAATTCATCCACTGATCATACAACCACACCACCAACCTGTCGAACCATTCATCATCTACAACTTCATAGTATATCCATGTTGCCCCTGTCTATCGAGCTTCCTCTCAGTAATGGCCGCAACATTCTAACTGCTAGCAGTTCCCATTTGGCTTCTCTGATTGGTCAAACACAAGCCACATAGGATGGTCTTCACTTGGTCAAAGCATTCAACCTACGTTGACATGTCAGTGAGACACTAACCATGTCTCCCTAATGCCAACAAAGCCAACATTCCATATCGCCAAGAGTCCTTACTATCGGAAAGAGGTTACACCGAGTCCAGAAAGCTATCGCTAAGACTTCGCCATGTCACCAAGACCTCATACCGATGATCATCACTTGTATCGCTATCACCAAGACTTATCACTTTCGATGAGAGATCATACCGAGCCTTTATGTTATACTGAAACATTCAACAGTCAGCAAGACTTATCACTTTCACTAGGAGATCATACCGAGGTTCAAAGTTACTCTGAAGTGCTCATCTATCGCCAAGACATATTGCTATCACTGAGACATTACTTCAAATTCTTAAGTCATACCGAGCACCAAACAATAGCAGGCAAGACTTCTCTCCATTTCTAATATTTCTTAGCAAACCCTTAGTGTTACCCCGATGCCTCCAAGATAATGTTGTCGGTGAGACATCATTCATTGCTAAGACTTCATAGCGACTCCTTTTATTACTCTGATGACCACATGTGTAACACCTTGTCGGTGAGACATACAATCTCTATAAGACTTCATACTGAGATAAGCCTTTTGGCCAAGGGTCTCCCTGACACGGCTTGTCGCCCAGAGTCTTCCCGATATATGATGGAAATGGCCTATTGGCCAAAGATCTCCACTCGGCATAGGGTTACAATGATTGCCACAAGTCACCGCGATAGGTCCACTCGACAAGATGGAAACAAGGTCTCAGTGACCAGAACTGTTCAACAAGGTTTCAACTGCTAGTCGACCAGACACAAAGCATGTCACACCGACTTGTCTCTCTTAGAGGTTTCATCCTGTGGGATTGAGGCATATATTTCCAACATTTATCACTTTCTATCTCACCTATGTTTCCCTACCTACCTAGGGTTAAAGGATTAAGGGTTGATGGTTTAATGTATGGGGTAGAGCATAGAGGGTAGAGGATAGAGGGTTTAAGGGTAGAGAGTTTAAGGGTTGAGGGTTTGAGGTTGAGGGTAGAGGGTTGAGGGTATAGGGTTGAGGGATTAGGGTTGAGGGTCCAATGTATAGGGTAGAGGGTATATGGGTTGAGGGATTAGGGTTTAAGGGTTGAGGGTTTAGGGTAGAGGGTAGAGGGTAGAGGGTTGAGGGTTTAAGGGTTGATGGATTAAGGGTTGAGGGTTAAGGGATTAGGGTAGAGAGTTTACTTGGGTTTAATGGTTTAAGTGTTGAGGATAGAGTATATTGGGTTGAGGGTAGAGGGTAGAGGGTTTAAGGGTTTAGGGTTTAAGTGTTAAGGGTTAAAGGTTTAGCATTTAAAGGTTGAGGGTTTAAGGATTTAAGGGTTAAGGGTTAAGAGTTTAGGGTTTAGGGTTGAGTGTTTAAGGGTTTAAGGGTTGAGGTATTAGCGTAGAGAGGGAGGGATGGATGGAGGTATATATGGATGGAGAAGTAAGATAGAGAGAAGTAGAGAAGAGAAGGGAGGGATAGAGATAGATGAGGATTGAAGATACAATGTATATGGTAGAGGGTTAAGGGTAGAGGGGAGAGAGATAGAGGGAGTGAGTGAGAGAGAGAGACCTGAGAGAGGGAAAGGGGGTAGGAGGGAGAGACTTGAGAAAGAGAGAGGGAGGGAATGGGAGAGAGATATAGGGCAGGAGGGTTATGGGTAGAGGTTAGAGGGTAGAGAGTTTAAGGGTTAAGGGTTTAGGGCTCTATGGGTTAAGGGTAGAGGGAGAGATATAGAGGGAGGATTGAGAGAGAGAGTTACCCCGAGAGAGGGAGAGGGGTAAGAGGATAGGGTTGAGTGAGAGAAAGGAGGAGGGAGAGGGGCAAGAAGGAGAGGGCCGAGAGGAGAGAGAGAGGAGGAGGAGAGATAGGAGGAGGAGGAAGCCATGTAGAGGGTAGAGAGTTTAAGGGTTTAGGGTTAAGGGTATAGGCTATGGCTTATACATGGCAGAGGGTAGAGGGCCTAGGTAGAGGGGAGAGAGATAGAGGAGGAGGAGTGAGAGACTTGAGAGTAGGCTGAGATGGGGTAGGAGGGAGATACTTGAGAGAGAGAGAGAGGGAGGGAGTGTGAGAGAGATAGAGGGAGGTAAGGTTAAGAGTAGAGGGTAGAGGTTTTAAGGGTTTAGGGTTTAAGGGTTAAGGGTTTAGGCTTTAGGCTTAAGGGTAGTGGGGAGAGATAGAAGGAGTGACTGAGAGAGAGAGAGAAACCTGAGAGAGGGAGAAGGGGTAGGAGAGAGAGAGAGAGGGAGGGAGTGGGAGAGAGATAGAGGGAGGAATGGTTAAGGGTATA
>VDFB02000015.1:563386423-563444832 GCA_007258455.2 Sequoia sempervirens | reverse complement strand
CTTAAACCCTAAATCCTCTACCCTTAACCCTAAACCCTTAACCCTTAAACCCTTAACCCTCCCTCTCTCTCTTTATCAACCCTCTCCCTCATACCCCCTCTCCATCTCACACACACTCACCTCTATCTCCTCCTTTCCTCTCCCTCCAACCCTCCATTCTCTACTTCTCTCTATCTATCATCTCTCTATACATGTCCTTCCCTCTCTATTTATCTTTATCTCCCCTCTCCCTCTCTTTACCCACCTCTCCCTCCATCACTTTATATCTCAAGTGTGTCTCCTCCATACCTCTTTCCCTCTCTACTATATATCTTGCCTCTCCTTCCCTCTACCTCTCTCTCTCTCATACACACACACACACTCACCTCTATCTCCTCCCTACCTATCCCCCTACCCTCTCTACTTCTCTCTCTCTCCTCTCTCTATGTATCCTTCCCTCTCTACCTATATTTATCTCCCCTCTCCCTCTATTTACCTACCTCTCCCTTCATCACTTTGTATCTCACCTATATTTCCCTACCTACCTAGGGTTGAGGGATTAAGGGTTGAGGGTTGAGAATTGAGGGTTGGGGGTTTAAAGTAGAGGGTAGAGGGTATAGGATTGAGGGTCCAATGTATAGGGTAGAGGGTATAGGGGTTGAGGGATTAGGGTTTAAGGGTTGAGGGTGAGGCAGGAGGGGCAGGAGGGCAGAAAAGGAGGCTGAGATTGCCTGAGGACAAGTGCTGAGGGCTGAGGGATTAGGTAGAGAGCTACTTGCCTTCAAGGGTTTAAGGCTTGAGGGTATAGGGTTGAGGGTAGAGGGTATTGGATTGAGGGTAGAGGGTAGAGGGTTTAAGGGTTAAGGGTTGAGGGTTTAGGGTTAAGTGCTTAAGGGTTTAAGGGTTGAGGGTATATGGTTGAGGTATTATGGTAGATATGGAGGGAAGGATGGAGGGAGAGATGGAGGGAGAAGTAAGATAGAGAGGATAGAAGGGGAGGGAGGGACATAGATATATGAGTGTTGATGATCCAATGTATAGGGTAGAGGGTTGATGGTTTAGGGTATTGGGTTGAGGGTAGAGGGTTGAGGGTAGAGGGTAGAAGGTTTAAGGGTTTAGGATTGAGGGTAGAGGGTTTAGGGTATAGGGTAGAAGGTAGAGGTTTTAACGGTTTAGGGTTTTTAGGGTTTAAGGCTCTGTCATACGAGGTTTGAGGAGTTTGTTGAGGGTAGAGGGTTGAGAGTATAGGGTTGATGGATTAGATTTGACGGTCCAACATATAGGGTAGAGGGTAGAGGGTTTATGGGTTTAGGATTTAAGGTTGAGGGTTGATGGTTTAGGGTTTAGGGTTGAGTGTTTAAGGGTTTAAGGTTTGAGGGTATAGGGTTAAGGGTAGAGGGTAGAGGGTTAAGGGTAGAGGTGAGAGAGATAGAGGGAGTGAGTGAGAGAGAGACACCTGAGAGAGGGAGTGGCACTAGGAGGGAGAGACTTGAGAGAGAGAGAAAGGGATGAAGTGGGAGAGAGATAGAGGGAGATAGGGTTAAGGGTAGAGGGTAGAGAGTTTAAGGGTTTAGGGTTTAAAGTTAAGGGTAGAGGGGAGAGAGAAAGAGGGATTGACTGTGAGAGAGAGACATGAGAGAGAGAGAGGGGGTAAGAGGGAGAGACTTGAGAGAGAGAGAGAGATGGAGTGTGAGAGAGATAAAGGGTAGAGGGTTAATGGTAGAGGGTAGAGGGTTAAGGGTTAAGGGTTAAGGGTAGAGGGGAGAGAGATAGAGGGAGTGAGTGAGTGAGAGAGGACCGAGAGGGAGAGAGGGGAAGACACTGAGAGAGAGAGAGAGGAGAGGTTAGAGTGGGGGAGGTAGAGGGTTTAAGGGCTTAGGTTTAATGTCATATAAGTTTAGGGTTTAGGGTTAAGGGTGAGGGAGAGGGAGGGGACTTGTATAGAGAGAATGCAGGGAGTGACCAGAGAGAGAGTAATCTCAAAAGTGAGTAGTGTAGGGATGAAAATACTGAGAGGAGTGGAAGAGAGCAGAGGCCAGGCCAACGGTGCAGAGGGCAGGCTCCTAAGGGCTGGCTGGCCCAAAATAGTGGTCATGGGTGAGGGAGAGATAGAGGGAGTGAGAGACTTGAGACAACTTGGAGCAGGCGGATGGGGTGGTGGAGACCCAGAGAGAGAGGCAAGGAGCAGAGAGCCCAGGCCTAGGGCCTGGGCGGCTTCACACTGGTACGAGTCGATATGACAGAGGATCCAACGGAGAGAGAGTGATGGCGGGAGACGAGTGCAGATAAGGGGACTGGCAGGACCACAGAGGGGCAAACGAGTCAAGGCAGAGAGAGAGTCGAGGCAAGAGCCTATTACATAAGCAGAGAGGAAGTTAGGAGGAAGGAGAGGACGGAGGGAGAGGTGACGGAGAGAGAGAGGAGGAAGGGAGAGAGGGAGGGGAGACAGGAGAAACAGAGGGAACGAGACGGGGATGGAGAGGTGGGACAGTGGGAGAGAGGAGATAAATGAGAGTAGAGATAAGGAGAGGGAGGGAGATAAAGAAATACATGAAAGTAAGAGGAGAGAGGAGGATGAGAGAGAGGCGGAGACAAAAACAGAGGCTCCAGGGGCAGGAGGGAGAGGAGGAGATAAAGAGAAGTATAAAGGGAAGGAGAGAGGGAGGAAGAGGTGGGGAGGGAGAGAGAGAGAGAGGTGAGATAGAGAGAAAGAGAGTAGAGAGGGAAGGGGAGAGAGAGAAGTGAGATAGGTGATAGAGATGTGTGATGGAAAGAGAAGTAGAGAGGTAAGGAGGAAGGTGGAGAGATTGAGAGGGAAGGAGGGGGAGAGAGAAAGAGGTATATAGGTATAGGTTAGATATCGATAAGTAGAGAGAAAAGGTGGGTGAAAGGAAGAGAGAGAGAGAGAGGGGGAGAAAGAGAGGTGAGATCGATAGAAGTAGAAAGGGATGGAGAGAGAGAGGGGGAGATAGAGAAAATTAGAGAGGGAGGGAGGGAAGGAGATAGAGGTGAGATATAGAGAACTAGAGAGGGAAGGAGAGAGATAATGGTGAGATAGAGAGTAGAGATGGAAGGAGGAGGGAGAGGGGAAGGCAGAGCAGAGAGCAGAGGGAGAGAGAGGGAGGGATAGGTAGGTATAGAGAGAGGTGATACAAAGAGTAGAGAGAGATATATAGAGATAAAAGGAGAGGGAGGGGAGATAGAGAAATGTAGAGAGGTAAGGAGGGAGGGAGGGAGATATATATTAGAGAGGGAAGGAGAGAGAGATGGACATGTAGAGACGTAGTTCTTGAGCTCAAGGGAGAGAGTGTTAGATAAAGGGATGGAGATAGTGAGAGAGAGAGGTTTAGAGAATAAGAGATGCAAATGAGTGAGATAGAGAGAGAAAGATGAAATTTGACCTCTTGATTACTGAAATTTGACCTCCTGATTACTAAAATTTGACATGCTGATTATTGAAATTTGACTAAGTATGAAATTTTTTAAAATCTTCCAAAAACTAGAACTTGCATTATAACTCCCACAGATCTGAAACCACTCTCAAACAACCTACCTATATACATGAAATATAACTTAAAGTATAAGAAAGTAAATGTCCATATGTAAATTTCAACTTATACTTATATGTTTATTTCATGTATATCATTTCCCTGGCAGAGAAAGAGAAAATCAAAGAGTTTAGAGAAATGCATTCCAAAGTCACGAATTGCATTTGGTGAGTGCCAAATTTTGCACTCACCAAATGAATAAACTCATTTGGTGAGTGCAAAATAGGTTGCATTGGGAAGTACCAACCCAATGGGTTGGATTTTGCATTGGGAATCCAACCCAAAGGTTTGTACAACCCTTTCATGCAAAAGACATGATTTTTTGAAAGAGTGTCAAATTTCCTCATATTTTCATCTGTGCTCCCCATCTCATTTGTACGTATTTCAATGCAAGTTTATAAAAAAACCATGATAGCGTTAACCTCTCTCTTAGCTATCTAAATATATAATTCTTTTTCATTTTGATTTAGCTAAGGTTTTGATCCATAGCTTCTATTATAAATGCCTTCGTTTTTAATCAAAAATCAACATGTGCTAGTTTTAGAATAGATTTTTACTTGTTCATTGAAACACGAAACAAATTACATTTTTTGAAACTAGACTTAATTCTACACATGATGAAAAAAATTCAATTTTTTATTATTTTTCAAAAAATTTAGGGGGGAGCATGCTCAAATTTCAGCTTTTCAAGATGTGTCCACTTTGAAAATTCATAAAATATTATATATTCATTAAAAAAATTATCCGAAAGGAGGAGGATAAACTACATGGTGTTAGCTAATTTCTCACTGTTGGGATTTTTGAAATTCTAAAAAAAAGTTAATAAAAAAGGGGGGAGCCCTTAGACACTATGCTGTTTTTTTTTTTAAAAAAACAAGACCTGTTTTGGGTCCCCCCTTTTTGAGACCTTTAATCTTCATTAATTCCAAAAATAATTAGTAGCTTCAAAAATAGACTCAGAGCACTTAAATTTTTGTTATTGCTACATCTTGAAATTTTGAGTGTAACTATCTTCATTTTCTTGTGCAAATCAGATTTTACTGATTTCAGAAGAAAAAAAAAGTGGCATCTTAAGATCCAAAATTGTGTCATAGATCCATGCACTTACCCCTCAAGCCTCTTAAATATTTGAGAGATACAAGAAAGTGCTAATGGTTTCTAAAATTATAAACCCAAATGCACGCAGGTTCACATCCCTCAAGGGTACACCATATGTGACCCTTAATTTACCTTATGCTAGGAATGAGTGTGTTAGTCACCTTGAAATTCCTTTTAAACATTGTTGTGATCCAAATGATAGCTAGGATTAAATGATTGTAATTAATAGTTCATTTATTTATTTCCAAAGATTGTGAAATGGGCCAAATGGGATGCCCATGTGAGATTTGGAGGAACATGTGAAGAAGAATATTCCTCCAAACACTTGGGAATATTAATTGTAAGGGGAATTAAATGGGAGGTTATGTTGGTAAGGCATCCTTGAAACATAAAATATGTTAGGAATTTTTTGTATACATTTGGAATTTTGTACAATTGTAATGGAATTACACTTATCCATAAATTTGGGGGCTCAAAGCATTACCCTAACTAGATATTTTGAAGGGCCACAACGCCCCAAGTGAACGTTTAGGGAAAATAACCCCTAAAAAGAAAAAATTAAGACCTATTTCAAGGCAATTAGTTTGCCCATAGATTTATGCCCCTTGTTTTGTAAAACCACTTAGTGTTTTCCTGTAATGAAGTTACTACAAATAAATATCAATGGATGAGCAAGAAGAATCTTATTATATGTCATTGTTTAAAGGAACGTTATTTTGCATGTGTAAGGAGACAATGATTGAAGGGGGAAGATAAGTGTATTTTTTATTCTTGTATTAGATATTAATGTAATCTTATGTTCTCTTCAATGGTGGGTTTTTACCAAAAAAGGGTTTCCCATGTGTATTGATGGTCTTTGTTTTAATATGTATGATATTGTGGTTATAATAATTATTTATTACTAATATTATACTATTTTTAATTAGAGGTAAAGAAGGTTTTGAAGGGGCCTTGAAACCCTTTACAAAAAAGGAAAGTTGTTTTGAAAGATAACTAAACAAAGCATTCAACAACCAAAATGCAACAAAACATCAACAAGACAGTTGCCAAAAAGGAGGAACACAAACAAAAAAAAACTACATATTCTTTAGAATATTAGCAGCTTCCATGTCGTTCTCAAAAGTCTTCTTATGTGCATCCATGACTTCAAAAATTTCTTTAGTAGGGACCCCAACTTGCATCTTGGTCTTGTTGCAAGTTCTAGCACCAGGCCCTAAAACATTTACCTCACTAACCAAAACATCTTGTGAACCAACAACCTTATCAACTAAAGCATCCTCCACCACCTACTTTTCCCCAGTAGCTTCTTTCTCACCAGGAGATTCCTCCATCCATTTCTTGTCCTTCTCATTGAGAATAGGGAGGCCCATACCTCATAGCAGATTTTGGTTCCTTCAACAACCTTATCCAATTTCATGGTAACCCATTTTGTCTACTCTTCCAAGGTTAGAATTCTTTGCTCAAAAATACACTTCATCTCTAGCATCTCCTCAGCAACAATCTTCAAGGAATCATATAGCTCATCAACTTGAGTTTGAACACAAGACTGTGAAGAATCCCCAACTTTTCTCACAACACCCCAAACCCTCACATTAGTAATGTTGAGCTCATGAAAACCCCATTTTAACAATCTAAATAGGGAAATGGTGCCCTCCTTAGCTAGACCCAAAACATTGGGAAAATCCTCTTGATCAATGTTAAACACATCCCTAACCTCCACATCACCCTCCTGGGAAATACTATTCTTATCCTAGCTCTCACAAACCTCCTTACATTTAGCCCCAGCCACCGAAACTTGAATTTTGCGAAGAGAGATAACAATGTCCTCAACCACCATCCTCCTTCTATTTTTCTTATCCATACCCCCATCAAGGGATTCCAAAGCATCTTGCCCACCACCAATCTTCGAAGAAGAAACAACATGCTCCTCCTGCACAAGGCTACCAAACCTCATAGAAAACTTATTTTTTCTACCCTCCTTCAAACCCTTCTTTCTCTTAGACCCTAAAATAGGGGGTGTTGAGGACACATCCTTAGCAATATCAATCAAATATTTCAAGATGGAAGAGGGAGCGACCGACAAGGTTTTTCTCCAACCTCTTCCTCACTACAAGTCTCATAATCATTTAGGTCAGGAACATAGTAACCTTTTCCACTCTTACCCAGAGTAGGGGGTTGTGAATACACTTCCATAGAGGCCTAAGAATCAAGAACATAATCCTCATCCTCTTTTGACTCAGACTCCTCCTCTAGAACCACTTTCTTCTTTTTCCCTTTTAGACTCATTGGTTCCTTCTCTGACACAATCTCATATTCCAAGGCTAGATTTTGTTGCTTACCATTAGGAGCCATTGTAGGTTGCTTAAGAACCACAAAAACCTTGGAATAATTCATAATAAGAAAAATTAAACCAACATGGAGCACATGATTATTTAGATTTATTTTATGATCCTTAAGACCATACTCCAAAGAAGCCAAAAGATAGAAAGGAAAGGATATTGTCTTCTTATGATGAAAATGATTCAAAAGAAAAAAGTGATAACCATTAATAGCAGAGAACCAACCTTCTAAGGTTATGTACTTCATCAATTCCTCAACAACATCACCGCACAGGGATTTAATGGAACTGCACTGGTAGCCACCACTCTTAGCCTACTTGAGCTTTTGTTCTTCATCCCCTTTGAAGAAAATTTTCAAATCAACTTTAGATTCCTTCCTATCTCTATACACCTTTCTTCCCTTCATGGAAAGACCAGTAATATTCGCAATGAAATCCTCAATAATATCAAATTTAGTGCCACCCAACTTCAAAATGTTGTTATTCAATCCTTTGACAAACAAGTTCGTAGCCTGTGGATCATTCCTATAGAGTTGCTCCAAGTATGGTGTGAGCCCACCCTTATGAAATATTCGCCACACCTCAGACTTGTTTTTCAAGGTGTCACAAGAGAAAGGCTCCACCTTATTTCTCTCACCACCCATGATCACAAACTTAGCAAAATCCAAGAGCTTGAGAACTTTATAGACAATTAAAAGAAACCCCGAGAATGAAGGCCACGAAATACCCACAATCCATGTGACAACGATATGGTGGTAGAGGGTCATAATTAACCTTGAAGGCTGCCCCATACAGAGATTACTTGAAGTACCATAAGCCCAAGCATGATCCAACTCACCTTCACTCCAAACAATTAACTGCCACGTGAATAGGGTCATGTGAGAACAGATCATTATGAAGCCACCATCTAACTTAGCAATTTTGGTAATCATGATTAAGACAAGCAAGTGCCTCAATGGGAAGGGGGTCATCCACATCCCACACCCTAGAGCTACTAACACCAAATTTAGAAAAGACATCTGCAAGACCATTACCTTCCCTAACAATTTGAGAAATATAAAATTCATTAAAAGAATTTAAAATTTCAATGGCATCCATAATAGGGTATTCAACACTCCATGAGGGGACAAAAGAATTCTTCAGATTTTTTATTATATTTAATGAATCTCCCTCAATACACACCTTTATATAGCCTTTATATTGAGCCATCTTCAAACCATGATAGGTTGTAGACACTTCCACGAAGTGGTTTTTCTAGGTTACCAAAGGGAGAGCCACAATGGAAACAAACCTACCATTAGAATTTCTTAACACTTCCCCACAACCAGTAGGTCCTAGGTTACCTTTAGTAGCTCCATCAAAATTATCTTTCACCTATCCAATCGGAGGATCCTTCTAAACAACATCATCTCTAGAGGCTTTACCTTTAGTCATAGGAAGAGAAATATCACATGACAACTTCCAATTTTGTGCAATAGAAATATCCCCTAATTTAAGCACAATCCTAGGGCCATTCTGAAAAGAAGCCCCAGAAACAAAATTCTCCTTGATAGCAACACAAATTTTAAAAGCCACAAAGATGGTAGGAAGAGCTAAACTCCTAAAAATATTGTTATTACATTCTAGCCAAATACCCCAAGCAATATGAGGCAGAGAGAGAGAGACCAAAGAAAAAGCAAAGAAGGATTAGATGAAGGTCCCACCCATTGAGACCACACTTCCCTAATTGAAGAGAGAAACACCCAGCTGAGATTCCAAAGAGAAAGAACATGGGCACATACCTCTCTAGCATATTTGCAACCAATCAAGAGATGAAAAGAATCCTCAACATCCTCTTCACATATAAAGCATTTGTTAGGCATCATAAAATCTCTCTTGACAAGATTATTAGTAGTTAAAACCTTATTCTGGAAAAAAATATAGAAAAAAGTATTCACCTTAGGAATCAATTTAGAGGACCATAGGGAGGACCAAAAAGGGGTAGGACCAACAAAATAAACTTTAAGATCAAATGCCAAAGACACAAAAAATTTACCATTGGAAGAAGGCCTCCACACAATCTTTTCAACAAGAGCATAAAAAGGAATATGAACTGAGGAAAGAGTATTAAAGAGACCCTCCAACCCTGGTTCCACCTCATGCAACCTTTTCCATTGCACCCCATCCATATAGTCAGCAATAAATCTATCAAACCTCCACATACAAGTATCCGTAAAAGGAAGGGCCCAAGGCTCATCTTTGAGTGGCCTATTACCAAACCAACAATCATCCCAAAACAAAATTTTCCTACCATTTCCCAACTGGAAAAATAGACCTTTGGAAACAATATTGCAATCCTTAACCATATAGTTCTAGAGAGCAGAACTAGATAGAGGGAAAAAGCCACAAGACAACAAATTCCTTATACGATTCACACCACAAATATATTTTCCCATAGCAATTCTCTCCCACTCACTATTAGTCAAAATGAGGTTCCACAGTTGCTTACCAAGAAGAGCCAAATTAAATTCTCTTATCTTACAAATACCAAGACCACCCACCTTTTTAGGCTTGCAAACATCATCCCAGGTGACTAGATGAATTATTTTCTTATCTTCTACCCTAGACCAGAGGAAATTTTTCTGAATTCCTTCCATCTTATCCACAAATTGCGGCATATAAAACAAGCTAAGATCATAAATCAGAAGATTCTAAAAAGTAGACTTGATCAACTACACGTTCCCAGCTTGACTTAATAGTGCACCCTTCCAACCATCTAATTTGGAGTTGAACTTGTCAATAAATCCCCACCAAAAGGACTTAGGAACCACATTAGAACACAGGGGGAGACCCAGGTAAGATGCAGGAAGCTCACCAATTTGGCATTGCAAAATCCTCGTAATTTTAATCTGCCTATGGTCAAGAATGTTTAGGAAGAAAATAACACTTTTGGGTAAGCTAACCTTCTTCCCCAAAGCAACCTCATATCTCTACAAAATAATTTTAATAGATTTGGATTCCTTAATAGATGACTTGCCAAGCATGAGAGTATCATCAACAAACTGTTGATGGGAAAAATAAGGTTCTAAGATGAAGGATACAAACCAGACATCTAACCAGAGTTAATAAATCTTTGAATGAGGTGGCCCAAAGATTTCACCATGATAATAAAGAGAAAAGGAGAGATATGATCTCACTATCTCAACCCCCTCAAACAATAGAAAAGAGGAGAGGGAGAGCCATTAACAAGAATAGAGATTCTTGGGGTGGAAATCAACTGAAGCACCAGAACCACCAGTTTCTCCCCAAAACCAAAAGCTTTCAGGATCTTAGACTGGAAACCCCAGTCAACTCTATCATAAGCTTTAAGCAAATCCAACTTCAGGATAAAACCAACACGCTTATTGACAATTAAAGAGTGAACATTCTACTAATCTTATATTGTTGGTTATTCAGTAACTATAAAATATTAAATCAAATTTAATCACTAAGTGTTTTATTGTAACCTCAAACTTTGACTCTTAATATTTTAGTGACTATTCACCTACTATTAGGGAATTTTCACCAAGGCATAATGGGTTCACCTAGAGAATTGAATCTAAGTTGTGAATCTTAATCTTTAAGGTATTGATGGATAGAGGATCTAGTTAAAGACACTATATTCATAAAATGTAAACATAGAAACTCAAAAATTGATGCAAGAGTAACAATAGAAACTAAATTCATGTAAATAATATATAAGAAAAGGATGACACAAAATGTATTCTATATAATTCTTTCATATGATAAAAGACTATAAAAATATAGGAACAAGAGTATATTTCATATTATTATATGATAATAGAATGTAGAACAAGATTATACTATTTGGAGCTTAGATCTTCTTATGTGTTCCAACTCCCTCCTTCCTACTCTTCCCTTCTTCAAGGAATTTTTTTATCATTTTATAGAGATTTCTTGGTGAAATAAGGTAACACCATCCAAACATGGTACAATTCCCTATGTAAAAATATCTAGGCTTTAAAAATATATGATACCTCATTTATGAACCTCCCTCGGACCAATACTAAAAAATAGAATGTTTTTGATTGATTAAGCAAGGAAAAGGGCCCTAACCCAAGCAAATAGTACATCATGATAAAAACAGGTGATAAAAAACATCCAAACATAGGAAGCCCACCAAACTTCCCCCTCCCATAGCAAAATGCTTAACCAATTCCCATATGATTAAACATCATATTTTTATCATTCAAATTAAAAAACCCTAATCTAGCATCAATAGCATCCTTCCCTATCCATCTCCAGTACTTATAAGCATCTATCATAATGTTCCATTTTAAAATATAAACAACATTATAGAAATTTAAGTTTTGGAACCCACGGCCATAACTAGTAGCAACAGACCTATAAAACATAGTAGATATAAACATAATAATAAAAAAGATAATCCCCACAACAAAGAATCCAAGCTAAGCATCCTCGATTAGCCTCCATGCTTTCATCAAATATTCAACAGTGCCATTCATTGTTGCCTTCAGCTCCATCTTGCTTGCCAAGTCCTTGCCATCACTCGATACTTTTTTATTTTGCTGCTTTTTGATTTTTCCCATGCTAGAAATAGTCACCATAACTGCCTTCTTCATAACAAAATCAAACAGCATACACACATTCTATACCGCTTCTTCCAAGATTTGAATTTTGTTTTCATCTCCTTTTTCTTGCATCCCTTTCTCCAGGACCTTCAGTCTTTCCTCAATAATTCCATTCACCAAATTTTCAAGGGCATGAAGTTTGTTGTCCCCCGCTTTCTCATTTATTCTCTTTTCCAGAATCTGCAATCTCTCCTCTAGTCTTTCAATCCTTCCATTCCCATCATCCTCAGCCTTATCTTCTTCTTTATTGGTATTGTTGTCCCTCTCTTGATTATCCATAACATTTACTTCCTCCTCCTCCTAAGCCATTTCATGCTATGACTCCTCTTTTCCCTCATCACCATTACCATCCTTGCTTTCCTCATCTGATTCCTCCTCTTCAGCCGAGTCTCCTCCCAAACTTTCAGAAATTTCTTCTATTGAAGAGTCATTCTCCTCTTCTTCTTTCTTTTCAACACTCTCTGGCGGGTTTTGGGTACTTTTTTCTTCAGGGCTATGTGTGTTTTTCTTACTCTCCTGTCCTTTTGATGCCACAATGGAAAATCTTTTTGACCTTCTTCCACCACGGTTTAAACCTTCCAAATCTTTATCATCAAGAATAGTAATTGTGTCCACCTCTTCCCTGAGCTCATACAAAATCAATCTCTTCCTTTTTTTAGTCCCACTCTCCATCAACTTATCCTTTCTTTTCTCTGGCATGACTGTAAGTAAATCTTTCCATAGAGTAGTGTCCGGAATTTGGGATTTTTTACTAGTTTTCTCAAGGATTTGGGACTTCTTGCCAAATTTTTTAGGCGTAGGGTGGGGATGGTCTTCGAGAAGCTCAATTTTCACCAAGCTCTGAGTTTTAGGGCCTTCAATCATCTTAATACCAATATTTTTCTAAGGATATCTAGACAACAAAAATTTACAAATGGCTATCATAAGGCCCTAATGTAACAGCAAATTGGCTCCATGAGTGAGACTTTGGCTAAGAGAGGAAAACAAGAAAAAAGGTAAATTTATTTTTTCCTGATGCCTAATGTGGTTGAGAATGGGAAAGTGGTCTCCATGGACAGACTAGTAGCAGCCTTTGAGAGTAAAATACTTCATTACAATAAAGCATACATTGTGATACAAATGTGGCAACTTAACCCTAGAATACCCATTTTGAAATCTTTCCAGTTTTTCTTTTCCTTCAAAAATATTCTTGAAATAATCCTGATACTTACCATTATTGACCTTTTCAACCTTTGTCCCTTGATAAGCTAGACCTGTCGCTTCCACAATCAACTTCACATCCACCTTAAACTGAAGCTCGCCTATGTTTACTTTTCCATCTCTCCAAGCATTTTCAAATTTGTAGATAAGTCTTTCATTATAGCCCTCCATTGCAGCGAAATATGGAGTGAAACCTGCTTGCTCAAAAAGACCCCATAGCTCCTCATTGTTGTGAAGTGAGTCAAATTTGTGGGGTTTGGTATGCTTCCTAGGGCCACCCATCTTGCTATATGAGCTATGGAAAACATTAGGAACCAGAAGAAAATCACTTCTATTACCTTCGACGTCCTCAACACTCACAACCAGAAGCTCCACACTCTTTGTTGTAATGGTGACTCTGTTACAATTCATTTGAAATGTAGTCAGCTTAGGGTTTTTTCTATGTTTCATAAATAAATTCACATCTCAATTACCACCTTTTCGTCGATAATCATTATTGCTTGCAACAACACCACCTCCTTTTCTAGCAATGATAGCATTTGTTTTATTCCAATTTTTAATTCTAATTTTTACATGACTCCATCTATCACATCGAAGATTGATCCTTAGATTATACCACATTCTATTCATATCCAAATTTATTTTTTTCCTATTATAGTATAAAAATTGCCCATCTGATTGTCCTTTCCCTCGATTGTGATGTCTTTTATCTAGATTTGGCAGTCCCTTTAAAACATGCCTCCAACACCAACCAATTGGCATGCCAGCTTGCAACCATGGGGTCCATGTCCTCATAAGCCTTCTCCTTCCACCACTTAGATTAATAATTAATAAACCCCTCCTCATAGTCCTTTATTCATATATTTTTCACCAAGTCTATCTTTCACTAGGACTTCCTTAATTTGATTAGGAAAATTAATAAAGTCCCAGTTTATTAATGTTTCTTGATTTACACCAAGGTTGGCCATCACATCCACTGCCCTATTTCCTTCCCTTAATGAGTGGAAAATTTTAACACATTGGATCTCTTGCAATATGCCTTTATAATCTTCCAGCAGATCTCTAATTTCCCAAGGAATATTCACCCTATTGTTGAGATAGTCTATTATCAGCTTTGAGTCTCCTTCAAAAATAACCTTGTTGTATCCCCTCTCTCTGAGAAGTCTAGCACCAATCCAAATAGTAGATGCCTCAGAAAATTTGTTTGTAGTTGTTCCTAAGCCTTTGTTATATCCAATTAGAAAGGAACCCTTATCATCTCTTATTACTCCACCAGCTGCAACCCATCCAAGATTCCCCTTCGAGCAAATATCAAAGTTGCATTGCACCCATCCTGGATTTGGGGGGATCTAGACAATGCTTCTTCTTATAAGTTGTTTTAGCCAATTAACATATTATTTAAATCATGGGAGAGCTCCCATTGTTGTTTTATGTTTATCTCATTCTGAGTAGGTTGTTTCTTAGCCTGCTTGTAATTGTAGCTTTCCATATTCTCATGAATTTGTCTTGTAATTATTAAGCATAACTCCTTGATAGTTCTTGCAGTCTCCCTAAACACTCTATTATTCCTCTCTTTCCACAAACCCCAAGTCAAAAATGGGGGAATTTTTCCCCACAGATCACTAATTATATTGTGGGAATAAGGGCAAAAGCTCCATCCTTCCACAAACATTTGAACATTGACTGGGAAAACCCACTCCACCTTCAGAGCATTAAGGAAAAAAAACCAAACTTCTTGAGCATAATAACATTGAAAAAAAAAATGCATGATGGTTTCCTCTTCTTCATTGCAAAGGCTACATCTATTTACAAGATACCGACCTTTTTTCTTTAGGTTGTCTATAGTGAGGATCTTAAACCATGTATCACCATCCACCAAAAGTAGTTAATTTTCGGGATTAGGTTCTTCTTCCAAACTTTAAGCTAGTCAAAAGAAGGGAAGACCATAGTTTGTTGCATCATTAAGTCATAAGATGATTTAATTGAGAACCTTCCACTAGCATTTTTTGTCCAGATCCACTCATATTTTCTATTTTTTGAAAAGAGGCTAGGGTTTCCAATATGTTTCATAAGCAAGTCAATAGCAACATCCCAATTCTATTGTCTACTTCCCCTAAGAACAACATTTCTCAAATAGTCTTTAAAGCTTTTCCACCTAGGTCTACAACCATCCCACATGAGATAATTAGAAACATTTTTCCCAATTTCCCTTTTTAGTCTTATTCTAATTTGTTGGAGATCTCCAGAGGCTGATAATGGAGTTAGTGTGGACCAAGGGTCATCCCAGAAATTGATATTGAGACCATTACCAATCCTCATTTTCACACCTCTAATCAACACTCCACAAGTTTTAAGGAGATTATTCCAAAACACGAACCCATGCGGAAGCTCCTTCTTCCTCAGGAAACAACTAGCATCCTTATTTTTAAGATACTTAGCCCTTAGGATAGTAGCCCAATATTTTCCATTTTCCAAGAGAAACTATCCCATTTTTGCCACCAGAGATTTATCAAACAATTTTAATCTTCTGATGCCTAACCCACCTTCTTTCTTTGAGACACACACCTTCTCCCATTTAATGAGAGCCATTCTTTTCCTTTCCTCCACTTTGGACCATAAAAATATTCTTTGATTTTTTTTAATTCTTTCAGAAATATAGGCCAGTATATTAAACATTGAAAGATAATAGATAGGAATATTCTAAAGGGAGGCCCTTAAAAGCTGAATTTTTCCTGCCAGGCTCAACAATTTACTGTTCTACCCAGCCAATTTTTTCTGTATTTTCTCCACAATATAATTCCAATAGTTACTATTCGAATTTCAAGAGAAAAGAGGTAGACCAAGGTAAGTAGCAAGTAATTCCACTTCTTGACATCCCAAAATCCTTATTACTTTATCTTTCACAAGCTGGCTAGTATTGAAAAAATAAATTTTACTTTTTTGGTAATTTATACACTGTCCTAACAAATCAGCATAGTTGTCCAAAATAGTTTTCCATTGTTTTTCTTCAACCATTGAATCCTCCCCCATTATAATGGTATCATCAACAAATTGTTGATGTGAGGTCGGGGATAAGGAAGAAGTAGCACAGAAGCCCTTCAGGGATTTATTACTAAGCAGTTTTTGAATGTTGCGGCCAAGAGCCGCTGCCACAATGACAAAGAGGTAAGGAGTTAAGGGATCTCCTTGTCTCAACCCTATACTAGATGAGAAAAAAACATGGGAAATACCATTAACCAGAACTGAATGCTTCGGGGTAGTAACACAAGCTTTTATCAAATTGAGAAATTTACCTTTAAAGCCATTTTTTTCCAAAACAACAAATAAAAAAATTCCAAGTAACCCTATCATAGGCTTTGGAGATGTCTAATTTCAGCACCATACTTGGATTTTTACTGTAATCCATAGAGTGCAAGATCTCATGAGTGTAAATTGATGCATCCAGAATTTGTCTTCCTTGAACAAAACCTTTTTGATTGATAGCAATCATTTTTCCTAAGACTGGAGCTTCATCCTATTGACAAGAATTTTGGAACAAATCTTATAAGTAGTGTTACATAGACTTATAGGTCTATAACCATTCATTGAAGTAGCTTAATTTGATTTAGGGACAAAGTCCAGAGAGGTGGTATTCATCTGATTCAATATTTTACTCAATCTAAAGAAATATTTGATAGTAATTAAGAGGTCCTCAGACACAATCTCCCAGTACACTTGGAAGAAGTTGGGTGTAAATACATCAGGTCCTGGAGCTTTGAAAGCTCCAAAAGAGAAAACAACCCCCTTCACCTCTTCCAAAGTGACACACTTAGTTAATTCTTTCAAGTCATCCTTCGTGATAACACTAGGTATGACTTGTAGAAATTCCCCCAAATCTAGACTGTCAAACCTTGAAGGTAATTTGAAAAGAAGGAAATATCCTCATTTGTTATTTCTTCTTCTCTTTCAAGTTTATTACCATTAGAAGTGGTGAGAGATCTGATCCTATTTCTTCCTCTGTGCTTCATAGTAGATTGGTGGAAAAACTTAGTATCCATGTCTCCTTCCTTAAGCCACTGAATCCTTGATTTCTGTTTCCAGAAGATTTCCTCCTTCTTACTTATTTTGTTCCATTGGGCTCTAAGCTCCCTTTCTATTATGTAGGTCTCATCATTACAATTTCCAGCCTCTATTTGATCTTGAACTTCCTTAACTTTTAAATTTAGATCCCTCTTAGTGGTAAAGATATTCCCAAAAGTGTATTTGTTCCATCCTTTAATCCCTTCCTTAATTCTTTTTAACTTCTATGTTAACCTAAACATTGGAGTGTCATCACAAGGAAGGTTCTAGCATTCTTCAACTAGAGATTTAAAGTCTAGATGAAGGGACCACATGATTTCATACCTGAAGGTGTAATTTTTTTTTATCACTCTATCATTCCATTCCAGAAGAAGAGAACTATGGTTAGAACCCATTCTAGGAAAGGCAATAAGAGAGACATTCTGCAAAATATTCCAGTTTGAGGAGATCAAGAATCTATCCAGCTTCACTTGTATAAGTTGATTACCTTGCCTTTTGTTAGTCACATCAACTAAACATGCTTTCAACACATGTTTATATGGGCCATTAAGACCCCTTACATTCCAAGATAGGATCTTCATAATTCAAAAGGGTTAAAGAGTAGTATCGACTGATACCACCCATGATGGGAGGTCAACCTCCCTTATTTCCTTTTTGGTTTGTTCACTGCTAATGAGTTCAAAGTCCTTTGTTTCCCTACTACCACATCTTTTGTTGTTTCTTAGAATCTTGTTTCTTTTAATTGGGGTCTACCAACTTTATTGTTTCCTCCTACATCTGGTTTTTTCTTTTTTCATGACTTGCTATTTATCCATCCTTTATCATCCTTTCTTTGTGACATTTTCTCCTCCTCCAAAATTGGTTCATTGCGGTTTTGAGTTGCGGTCGAAAGCTGTTCATTGTGGCTTATAATTTCCCCTTCCTCCTAGGCTTCATTTTGTTGTTTTTCTTGAAACACTGGAGGGGAAGTTCTTCCTTTATTTTCCTTTTATTTTTCTAAATTCAAAATTTTCTTCGAGGATGGCGGAGTGGATGGTTCATTGGAAACTTCGAAAAAACAACCTTTCCAGACTATCATTAGGAATATTTTATATATTTGCGTTAAAGGTTTTTTCTGTGATTAATAGCTTTTTGTTGGGTGTTGAGAATTCATATTCCTTTGGACTATTCAATAAAGTCTTATTATTCAACAAGTCATTCACTTATGTCTCAATTTGGGGAATCTTAGTCTCAAGAGGAGAAATATTACAAGCATCCTATAGGTGCCCAAATTTATTGCATCCTTGATAGAAAACCATAGATCACTCATATTCTAAAGGCTGAACCCATTTACCAAACTTGGATTTTAAGGTCATTGAAGTGGATAGGACTATGTTAACCTCAATGTTAACACAAATTCTTGCATAGAATAAACTTGTTTTAAGAAGAGTAATTTTTTCTATGGTAACCAAAGAACCAAAAGAATCAATTATTCCTTTAAAAACCTTCTAATGCCAGAACTCAAGTGGCAACCCAGGGAGCCTAGCCCAAGTTGGAGCAACTTTCCCCAAATCAGCATAGGCATCAAACCCTTGTTTCCACTTGCATAAAGACAAAATATTTTTAAAACCACTATCAAAAGACCACAGTCCACCTATGAGGACCTCTAACATATCCTCAGGGATAACAAAGGTAAATAGAAAGAGACCCTTGGGAATAATACTTATAGAAATGCTACCTTTGAGTTTCCAAGTGTCAAAGGCCCATTTTCATACCTGGTCAATTGTTGGGTCGTCCAGCGAAGAATTTCCCCACCAAGGACAACTTTAACCCCTTCATAGCGTCATTCAAAATATCATCTGGGATGTCCACTTCATCCACCTCCATAGTATACAAAGCCATCATAGATTTATGAGGTGTTCTTGTCAAAGTTTGACCTCCAACAAGCTTATCCACATAGGAATCCTTTTGGGCATCTAGGCCAGGACATGAGCCTTCGAAAGAAAAAATAGGGATTGAAAAAATAGGGCTTTTCAATCCCCCAGAAAAAAAATATGCTCAGAGCACGGGGTGGTCCTCCCACACAGAGAGGCAACATTATTCTAGGAAAAAACATGCTCCTTTGGTGGGGGAGCCTCCATGGGGCCCCCTCCAAGCTGATTCATTGAGTAGAAGGCTTCAGAAATTCAAAATCCAGAGTGCATGCGTTGAATTATTCTATGTTAGTTGCAACTACCATTTCACTAAAAAATAGAATGTTACTTTTGGTGCACAATTCAAATTTTAGTGAATGTAACACTGAAATAGGTCCCTTTGGTTTAGGCACATTTAACAAACTGCAAGGGAATACACTAAAATATTTGACATGTGAGCATATTCAGTCCTAATATAATGTTGTGATTCTAATTTGGAGGCTTTATGATCAATGTGCAATATGACAATGTAGAAAGGTTTCTTATGACTACGGTGTTAAACTGTGATATTAACTAGAAATAAACAACTGGTAAAAATTATCCTCCATAGTGGAAATTTTTTGAATGACACTCCAATGTATCTAAAAAGGGAAAACAAGCATAAGAGAAAAAAATGGTGATAGATTACTTGGCCTCTAAGATGCTCCTCCACCAATGTTCATCTTGGAGTGGTCTTCTTTAAATCTTGTTGCAACCCTAACATGATATTAAATTTTCATGTCATTGTCCATATCATATAGCATTGCAAAATGATAAAAAAAATTATCTTTATCTCAAGCACAACACTTATTCCAAACTAGCCCCACTTAACCAACAATAATAAATTTTAGTTGTGTAAAGTATATAACACATATAATAGTATTTTTTACTTTATAAATCACCATACAAATAATTTAACTTTGTTGTAATTGAAATTATATATAAAAAAATGAAGGGCATATGTCAACCCATATAATATCTTGTAATGTGCAAATTTATAAGATAAAATCTTAAATCTCAACTACATATTGAATTTTTTCCAATGTTTCAAACCTTACCAATGATCTTATCATCAAGGAAGATTGTAGACCCACTAATAAGATATAATTTTATCTCAAAATGTACCTATACACAAGCACAAGTGATTATTCAAATGAATCAAATATTCACCATATAACATGTCTTTGTTAATAATTATTAACTTGGCCCTTTTAAAGAGGGTGTCATTTAACTATAAATTCTTTGAAATTTCTCCAATCCTTATGTTTAACAATTATCCATCCAGATAACATCGTTCTTCTATGTGCACACTCTTTGCATTTCCTATGGTTTGGCTGATGATCAAGCATGGTGGGGGCCCCATCAGGGATCCCCCATCCAAAAATGTTGTCCCCTTGTTTTGGTACAACTTTGGGGTCAACTGCCTCATTGTCTATGGATGTTATGGCCCAGTATTCAGGAAAACTCCCTATTTCCCTCCCTTTGGATTGGATTCCTTTTTTGTGCATGAGGATCTAATTTCTTATGTGGAAAAACTAGTGGGCAGAGGTGCGTTGATAATGGTAGTTTCAGGTACGATTTCTATTTCTTGCTCAATGGTTAGGTGGGAAGTTGAAGTGCTTGACCTGCTAATGAATGAGGTTATCAAGGCTTTGAAGCTATCTCTCATGGGAAATTTTCTAGCATACTGTCCAAACATTGACCAAGTAAGAAAGTGGGTGGAATCTACTTGGAATCTAAAAGACAACATATCTATTAGCACTATAGCTAAAGGTTTGTTTCTCTTTAGATTTTTTATACATGAAGACATGATTAAGGTCCTAACGGGAGGTCCTTGGGACTTTGACTCTAGATTTAAAAATGTATTATCTCTTTGTAAATGGAAACCCGGTTTCAATCCCTCTACTGATCTGGGAAGGGTTGCCCCCACCTAGGTCCACCTCTTGGGTCTTCCTTTGGAATTTTGGAACTAGGGTATTTTTAAAGGGATCATTGAATCCTTTGGTAGCCTTTTGGATGTTGACAAAGTTACTCATCTCAAGACTAGATTGGTCTTTGCTAGAATCTGTGTCAACGTAGCTACTAACACTATTCTCCCTACCTTTTTCACCCTGAAATCAAAGTTTGGGAATTGGGTTCAACCCTTGGAGTACGAAAATGCTAGGGCTCATTGTCTAAACAACAAAAATTTAGGCCATTTACAATATTCCTGTAATAAGAAGATCATGGATTCTAACAAGGGTAAGTCAAGAGATATGTCTAAACCCTTTTCCAAATCTATGGATTTGGCTATGTCTGTGGCTACTCCTATGAACCTATCAAAAATTACTCCTCTCAAGGCTCAACCTTCATCTGAGAAAGTCCCATCTTCTGAAGCCCCTCTCAAGGTGATTCAAAAGGTAGCTCATGAATTTGTTCTTTCCACCCCCTTTAAGGATTCAACTAAAGTTTTCACAGAGGAAAATTTGGTTGTGTTTGTTGTGACTCTAAATGAGAACAAAATGAATGGTATCCCGCCTTATAATTGAAACACTTTGAAACAATAGTTCAAACAAAAAGTTGAGGAGGATCAATAAAAGGAAGAGTGTTTAGAGTCAAAGCTAATGGGGGACAATAATATGGCAAATTCTTATGAAGGAGAGGAAAAATAGTGCAAAGAGTTAGAAGAAAAAAATGAAGAACTTGAGGGAGAATTGGATTATCATAATGGAAAAGAGAATAATCCTATCTCTTCTCCTAGGAAACAGTCAACAAACGAAAACCTCTAGAAACCTTTAGCACAAAAGGATGAAAAAAATTTAAGGCACCTATGGATTAGATGGGATTTCCTTCCTCGCCTAGTGATAGTGTTGTTGAGGAAGATTGGACTCAAATTAATATAAAATCTAGAAAGAAAAAAAACTAGATGTTGGGTGTGGGAATAAGGTTGGTAGGCCTACTCAGATGGACTCTAGGAACAAAGACATTATTCGTGATGTGGCCTCTAGTAGACAAAAAACCCTTGACTCACTCTCATGAACAAAGTCAAAAAATAAGTAAAGGGAAGTTCTCCCTGTCTCACAACATCAAGGTGGTACTGTTTTTTTTGTTTTTGCCAATGAAGCTAATTTTTTGTAATATAAGGGGATTAAACAATCAATTTAAACAACATTTGATTAAGATTGGTATTACTGAGCATAAGCCTAAAATATTTTTGATTCAAGAAACCAAAATGAAAAAGGACACCTTTGATAAAATTATCAAAATTTTCTGGCCAAGTGTTGAATATGTTGTCAGTGATACTGAAGGAGCTTCTAGGGGTATTGCTACTTGCTAGAATCCTACAAGACTAAAAGGAACCATTGGTTTTTCTAGTAAAAATTTACTTGATGGTCTCCTTTGAAGATATTATTTCCTCTAAAAAAGGGAACCTGATAAACATCTATGGCCTCAATTCTTGTCTTGAAAGATTGGCCCTTTGGGACTTCTTAGAAATTCAGATAAACAACAACAAAGAAGAGCTTTGGATGCTTGGAGGAGACTTCAACTCACCATTGTTTCCTTAAAAAAAGTTGGGTGGCCTGGAGGATTTTTTAGATAGTATGATGGATCTTGCAGGGTTCTTAACTTGTGGGTCTTATAGATATTCCCTTGATTGGAACTTAGTTTACCTAGTATAAGCATTGTCAAGGGATCACCTAATATAGGTTAAATTGGATTGATTCCTTATTTCTGCTAACTAGAACATCTTTAATGCTATCACCTTATCTACAATTCCAAGAACAAGTTCAAACCATAATTCCCTTCTCCTAAATTGGGAGAATAATGCTATCAAAGGTCCTTTTCATTTTAGATTTGAAATCATGTGGATGCACCACCCTAATTTTAAAGATCTTGTGGAAAGCTGGTGGAGTGAACCATGTGTGGGGACTTCAATTTTTTATTTGGCCACTAAACTTAAAAAATTAAAAGAAACGGTTAAAGGTTAGAATAAGTACTCTTTTGGGAACATTTTTTATACAAAATCTATTGGAGACAACATCAAATAAGTATAGGACCTAAAGGAAAGGGGCATTGTAGATGAGGCCATCTGCAATAAGGAATAGGAACTAAGAGCTCAATGGTACACAATTATCAAAAAGGAAGATATTTATTGGAAACAAAAATCTAGGATCCAATGGCTTTCTGAAGGAGACAAAAATACTATTTTTTCACCAATCAACTCTGAAGCACAAAAGCAAAAATAGTATAAGATATCTAAAAAAGGAGGATGGATCATTCCTATACTTGCATGAGGAAATTTTAAAATAAATTGTGTTGTTCTTCTCTAATTTTTAGGACCCTGCTACTGACCTTGCTGAGGTTGATAATATTCTACAGGTGATTCCCCAAGTTATCTTTGAACAAGATCTCAAAGATCTGTCTAAAACTATTTCAATTTAGGAAGTCAAGGCTGTTGTTTTCTCCTTTGGAGCCTACAAATCCCTGAGACCAAATGGGTTCCCCCTTCTTTTTTTTCAGGATTTTTGGGTGTTATTATCTACTAATCTCTTAAATGATGCCTGTGACTTCTTCAAATTAGGTAGATTCTTAAACCAACTCAATGCTAATTTCATTTCTCTAATTCCTAAAACGGATGATGCCTCCACAATACAATATTTTAGACCCATTAGTCTTTGTAACACCACCTACAAGATATTTTCAAAGATTATTGTTAATAGACTGAAGAAGGTTTTAAGTAAGATGATTGTGGTTAGTCGAAAAGGATTTGTCCAAGGAAGGCACATTTTAGATGCTGCTATCTATACTCATGAGGTTTTCTATTATATGGAGCTTAACAAGAAATAGGGGATGTCACTAAAACTAGATATTTCAAAAGATTATGATAGGGTTTCCTAGCCTTTTCTCATTTTTTTCCTTAAGAAGTTGGGGTTTAATGGAAAATTCCTTAAATTAATCACCTCATGTGTCATGACCCCTAAATTTTCAGTTCTAGTTAATGGTGTCCCTAAAGGTTTTTTCTCTTGTGGGAGGGGGTTAAGACAAGGGGATACCCTCTCCTTATACCTATTCATTATGGTGGTTGAGGTCCTTAGTAGAAACATTCAAAAAAAATTGGAGGCTAAATTGTTGAAGGGGTTCAAAGTTGCTTCATCTCTCCCCTCAGCTTCCCACCAACAGTTCGTTGATGACACCATCTTAATGGGTGAGGCTTCGATTGTTGAAGCTAGGCAGTGGAAGGTAATCCTCAACAACTATGCAAAATTCTTGGGTCAACACATTAAGTACAACAAAAGCAAGATTTATTTCTTTAATACTAAGTAGCTTATCAAAGAAAGGGTGGTACACATTCTGGGTTTCTAAGAAGCTGCTCTCCCTACCACCTACCTTGGCCTCCCACTCATCTCTAGAAAACTAAATAGTAATTAGTGGAACTATATTCTTGAAAGGGTTCAAAAAAAGTTGGCTATTTGGAAAGGGAAAATTTTAAGCCAAGTGGGGAAATTACAACTACTTAAATCCTCTCTACAAAATGTCTTGATCTATTACATTTCCCTCTTCAACATCCCGGTCTTCATTACAAAAAAGATAGAACAAATCCAAAGGAGGTTCTTATGGTTTGGCACCAAAGAGAGAAATAGGAAGCATCTGGTGGGTTGGGAAAACATGTATTCTCCAAAAAGGGTCAGAGGCCTTGGAATAAGAAGGTTAAAGCTTTTCAACAAAGCTTTGGTAGCTAAAATGGGATGGTATCTCTTGGAAGAAGCAAAAGACTGGTCTCAAATTCTTAAGGAAAAATATCTAATAAATAGGGAACATGGATGTTTTTTGTATATTGATGATCTTCCTTACATAGTTCTACTTTTTGGAATAACCTGCTTAAGATAAGGGGGGCTTTAAAATTGGGAGTCAAGAAGAGAACTAGAAATGGTGTAGATATTGATATTTGGAAGTATTTGTGGACTTCTGACTCTCCCTTATCCCCCAATAACAACCTCACCCAAATCAAATAGAGGCTAACAAAAATCCTTGGCAAGAAGGTGGCTAGGTATATCAATTGGGATGGTACAAAGCCACAATGGATTAAATTTAAAAATTACCTAAATTATGTCAATTTAAGATGAGGGAGACAACAAAACTAGGGTGATGCATTGCACAGTCTACATTAGAAGATGGGCATGGCTGATTTATTTTCAAGAGACAAGAAAGATGAGTGCATCTATGGATGAAGAACTCCTTGGGAAGTCTTATGGTGAAGTCTATCTATGAATTTTTGGAAAGGCCTTTGATCCCTGGGAATACTTTCATTGGAATATAATTTGGATTAAACACTTAATTCCAAAAGTTAACTATTTTTGGTGGGCGGTCACCCACAGGAGGATCTCACTATTGATAATTTAAAAAGGAGAGGGTTTCAATTAGCAAACAAATGCTACTTATGTAATGAAGCTGAGGAGTCTATTGTGTATTTTTTGTTTCAATTCCCCTATTCATGTGAGGCATGGTCCTTCTTCTTAGAAAAACTTATGACTAAATGGGTGTTCCCCTCCTCAATTAAAGTCTTTATGGATTGTTGGAATGTTTGTTCTTTCTCCCACAATATAATTGTTGATCTTTGGAGACAAGTTCCTTCTTTTTTTGCATGGGGTCTTTGGAAGGAGCGAAATAATAAAATTTTCAAGGATTATGCCAAAAACAACAAAGATTTGAGTTTGTCCATCAAACACCATATTTAGGAGAACATCAATGCAATAAATTATACCCCTTCCAAACACATGTCGTCTTATAAAGAAGTCAAAATTAAGAAAATATGGGAGCTTAAACAGGACCTAAAAAACTATAATTGGAAAAAAAAACTAATCAGAAGAAGGACTGTCTGGTCCACACTAGAGTTGGGTTGGATTAGATGCAACTTGTATAGTTTCTCCAAAGGTAACTTGAGATTGGCTACGGTTGGGGGAGTCATAAGAAACCACCAAGGCAACATCCTAGAAGGTAATGGAAAAATCCTTGGAATAGCCACTAATAATGTTGCAGAGGCCATGATTGTTTGGGTTGGATTAATCCAACTGAAAAAGAAAAGTTACACAAAGATCATAATTGAAGGAGATTCTTAACTTATAATTGATAATCTAAATGAGAATGCGGATATTTCTTGGGAGTTGAGAGATGCAATGAATGACTGCAAAATAATCCTCAGAACTTTCCAACATTATAAAAAATGCCATTTGTACAAAGAAGGGAGCCATGCAGCCGATAATATGGCTAATGCAAGCCTTCAGATTCATGGACATATTGGGAGTATTCTTCACTTCCAATCCATATTAACGATATTATCAATAAGGAAAAATTTGATTCAATCTATAATTTTGGGCTGAAGGATGGTTGGCGTTGTTAGCTTGCTTATTCACACCTTTAAAATGGATCACATGATGAATCAACAAGGTAATAAACATGGGTTAAAGGTTATTTGGATTGACATGATTTTTTGTTTAATGGCTAGCATGGGGAAATATTGTTCTAAAAATCATACTCAAACCACCATGAACATAGTGATGAATTTAAAAAATTCTAAGGATGCCAATTGTAATAATATCCTAAAATTTGGTACTTTTGGATGGCAGTCCATAATGAATAATAAAATATTCATAAGGGCCAAGATCAAGTTTTCCTTAGCTACAAGATGGCAGGCCAAGATGAATGATATGATGATTACCCCCACCAAGATCTATTTCAAAACTCTTGTGGCGACTTGTGGAAATGATAGTTTATTAGGAGGCATTGCTGATAAACTTGTGTGAAATGACCCCCTCGTTAAACCTACTTGCAAAACTCTAAATTTCATTATTCCCAAAAATGGTTTGAGAGTCACACACATAATTTATTTTTTTGATCCCCTTAATTATTTAACTTCTCTCATTATTGATGCTTTGATAATACATAAACCATACCAAATGAAAACTTAAAGTTTCACTTTGAATGCTGGAGAGCTAACCCTACCTATTATTTCACTTTCTAATGATAAGGGAATTGAGTAAGATTATTTGTTGCTTCAAAAGGGTTGTCTATTAATTGAATATTCTATGGGGGTCCAAGAAAAATAACTGAACCTAGAAATTGTGACACTTTGAAATATAATGAAGAGCTATGAAGCCTTTTCCAAAAAGTTGGCTTCACCCCTTTCTTTGAAACTATGGAAGGTTACAATGAAACTCTCAGTTACAAATTCACCAACTCCTAGAGTGATGGCAAGGTTAAAATTTGAGGGGTCCATTTCACAGTTATGACCAAGCTAATAGCCCAAGCTACTAGCCTAAAGTATGAAGATAAAAAAATTGCAAAGAAAAGCACGAGAAATTACTAATAGTACATAGACAAGTTCTTTAAGGAAAAAGAGAAAGTGAAGAGGTTCCAAAACGAGTACTCCAAGTTGAAGCTTCCGACACCATACTACAATGTAAGTTTTATAATCATGAAATATTTCACTTTGGAAGGTTGTTTTATGTCTATACATGACTATCACTTCCCCATTCTTAATCACGTCTACCATCTAGAAAAAAATAACCTTCCTTTTTTCCTTCTATCCTCTCTGTAACAAAATATGGAAAATGGTGCCAATCCGCCTCTCCATCAAGGACTCATAAGGGCCATCATCAATTTTTCCTTAGCGAACTCTCTGTAGAAAAACCATGATACTAACCCTTTCAAATATCTTCTGAACACCAATAGTTATATTCATCTCAAGCTTATTGAAAATAAACCCCACTCTTCTACGAAATCTCTTAAATTAAAAAAGAGAAAAAACCCTTCCCCCTATTGTTGAACCTACCCTTAACCCTTCTCCCTTTGTTGTGGAACCTACCATGGAGGAGCTACTAAAAATAACCCCAGAGAAACAAAATGATTCACCCCTCTCCTATGGTATTATTAAGTGTAGAAAGATGGAGCTGAAATAAACCCTCGTGAACCAACTCACTATAACCATATCTGATGACAAGGACACAAGCCCCATGTTCAGTGGTTCAGTCCCACTGGGTGATAGAAGGTTGATTTGGTTAGCAAAGGTGGCTTCTAAAGTGAAACAGGTGGACAAAAAAGGAAAAAAGGTCATGAAGAGGGAGAATTTTGATTCTTCCAAAGAGGAATATGTCCCAGATAGCTTGGGAGATACTGAATTCTCCGAAGAAGAGGAGGATTCTAAAAATGAGGATAAGGAAGAAGAGTGTCAAGACCAAGACGTGGAAAATAATGATTCAGAAGATGACAACTTGGAAGGGGAAGGGAAAGTGTCTACTAGAGAGGAAGAGAAGGTGGCTAATGTTGTTAGCCCTATTTCCATGGACTAGTTGGAAATTCCTTCCCAGTTCCATATTCTAGGAAATTCAGATGTGGGTGATTTCAATCTCTTAACCTCAAAAATTGATGCTTTGACTGCCAAGATGGAGAAAATAGAGAAGAATATTGTTGTAGCTAAGGGCTCTAAGAGATTCCAGACTATGGAATTTTCCATCAAAAATATGTTCAAAGTTATGGATGGTGTTATGAAGAGGGTAGTCATGGGTACTATTTTAGGACAAGGCAAGATTAGGAAATAGGAAAAGAAGAAAGGGCAAAGGAATGAAACAGATAGCTCCGAGCAAAGAGAGTGCAAAGATAGTTGGGATGAAGCTATGGAAGAGGTTCAAGTGAGTTGGAGCCTGATAGAAGATTCCTAGGTGGTGTCCTTAAATGTGGATTTGGATTTTCTCACTTGGAATATGTGCCTTCTTTTGTTTTTTCTTTAGTTTTCTACTATAAACTGTTATTGGCCCTAAATGGCCAGATACTTAAACTCTATGAACACTTTGTTAAATACTGTTATTTTGGATAGTACTTGGATTAGGTGTATCTAGTATAGTTTTTTTGGTTCTATTATGTGGATGGGATTACAATTCATCTAGTTTATTTTGGTTATGACCTTGAAATGGGCTAATCGTAAACTCTTTGTGGGTTTGTTTCCTTCGTACTGGTTTAGTATGTTTTTTATTATGATAAGTGGAATGGGAAAAATCTAATCTTTTTGTGGGTCTGTTTCCCTAGTGTTGTTTTTGTGGTCTATTTTTTTGTTCTTGAGTGGATGTTGTTTGCTCCAGTCTATTTTTCTTTTTTCAGCTTTTGTAAGGGATCAGGGCCCTTTTCCCTGCTTATATAATTAAAAAAAATTATCCATCCATGAGTAATGGAATTTACAAAAGACACTTGAAATATGTTTAGTTCATTGTATATCATATAGTCAAGTTTCATTAGCTTTCATTTTTAAATGTGTTTTGTAAGGTGGTATTAAAATGTGAAATATTTTATGTAGAGGAGGGGGACTAACCACTCAATGACTCCAAGACACAGAGAGCTGAGAGTTGAAGGCTGCCCTAATCTAGCTCAACAATGCAAGTGTTTAGGGAATTGGAGGATACATAATGAAGAGAACTCTTAATGCTTCTATCACTCTACTAACTCGAGAGTTTGGTTGGGACTAAGCAAGAAAATTTCTAGAATTTAGACTATACCTCAGACAACTTTTTGCTAGAGGATAGCAGTGCAAAATAGGGATGATAGCATGATGCACTAGTGTCTCACAGGTGCATTTTCATCCGTATGGATAGACAGTGGAAAAGGCAAAAAGAAAATAACATAAGACCTACTTAAAACCATGGCTAAAGGTTTTCTAGTGAAGACTAAAGTAATAAATAATAGAATGTCTAAAATAACAAGAGAGATGATATAAGAATGATAAGAACAAAGATGGTTAAGATTCAACTCACAAAAAAGTCTAGTTCTCCCACAAGCTCCACACAAATGAGTACCTACACACAACCAAGTGGGGAAAAATATTAGGGTTGTTTTAGGGCTTTCCGCAATCAAACCCCTATTTTGGTGTTTCCACCTCCATGGACATCAAGATAGATAGAGAAATGGAAATGCAATAGAGAAAGTACTTGAAATGAAGAATTTTGAATGCTACAAAAAAAACTATGCTACTCAAATCCAACAACAATGTAATAGTAAGTAAATGATACCACCCTTGACCAAAGGAACTTAAGGCCAATGAGAGGGGAATGCAAGTCTACAACCATGGAAAAGTCAATGTGGCCACAGCGACACAAAGGAAGTCTCGCAAGACACCAAGTTGCATCTTTTATGTTAGATGTGAAGAATGTTGTGATGTTGGAATAGCGAAGCCAATAATGCAGCAAGTAGCTCAAGAGTTGTAAGAATTTTCTAACGAACTGTGTAGAATGTGTAGAAGTATGTAGAGGAATGAATGAGAATGGAGAATAGGCATTTGAAGATCAATTATGAGGAAAAGATTCGTTCAAAGGTTGGTTGAAATGCATAGGGGAATTGTGTTTCATCGCCAATGGAGAACATAACGCCTTTGTAGATTCCAGAGATAGGAATCCTATCATGAAGGAAACATGCCACATAGACATCCACACACGTGTCCCTGACAAAAATTCCCCCATCGACACTAAAAAGAAGTGCAAGTGGATGGAGTACGGATGGGTGATGTGGAATTACATGGTCGGGTTTGAATTTTCTAAGGTGAAGGATGTAAAAGGGTAATTTGCAAGGGGGTGAAAATTCACTCCTATACATTTCCCCCCACTTTAGTGAACATGAGTTTCAATGAGTGTTCGATAAAGTAGGTTAAAAGAGTTCCAAGAAAATATACTTGAACCATCGAGGAAGCAGACCACAATCTAGCGTGATCAAAAGCGTAGGATAGGTAAATGGCTCCATAGGTACTCTCTATTGAGGAAGATTGAACAAAGTGCATTGGAGGCCCACTAACCAATGGTGAATAGATCTCTTAGGATGAAAGTGCTCCACACGTCCTCAAACTTGCAAAGAAGGTGCCCCCAGGTGCTAGTCTTGAAGGAAGCCCGATGTGAGGGACTTGACAAAGTCAGATTGGAAAGAAGCTTCACAGGCACACCTATAAAACAACATGTTAATCCACAAACAAAACATTTTGTATGTCAAAAAAATTCACGTAGGCAGACAAGTAGAAAATTAGAAAATTGGAGGATCTTTCAAAGGGGTCCCTCAGGAACCCTTCAAAAGAAGAGGGGTCCACTCAAGTGACACTCTATTTAAAAGTGCAACAATATTTTTCACAAATCAATTCAACATCAAGGAATCATTTCAAAATATTTCATTTCATCAAGGAATTTGAAAGGAAGAAATCCCCTCACAAGGGGAAAGTCAGAAATTTTGTTGCAGGGGAAGGTGCTCCCTCCTTGAAGGATTTTTTTTCAAATTCTTTCTTTATGAACCCATGATGAAGTAGAAGTATTTCGTTAGGGGTCCTTGTTGAGGAATGCAATTTTTGAAAGACATTTTGAAAAAAATATATTTTCAGGAAGAGATTCGTTGGCCACCAAATGCATCTCTTGAAAATATAAGCAATATGAGATCGCCCCCTTAGGATGGTGTGTGTCAAGCACAAAGGCACATGACATCCTAAGGAGATAAAAGCAAGAATAAAAAGTGATGTTGTGGCCCATAGAACATAATGAGATGTAACTATGGTATTGTTGTCACACACATGAGGGACAACACATGAGCACCACAACATCACAAAGCAAGCAAAGAAGAGAGAAAGATGCAAAGAAAGGAAAGACAATATCATAACAAACAAGAGATAGGTGATCTAATATTTTGGGGTGAGAGCTCCTCATAAATATAGATAAATAGATATAATAGTATAGATATGAATTTTCATCAACCCCCTACTATATCAGACCATGTGAAGAAGGTACATGAAGACAAAATGAAATAAAAATTGGGTCAACATGGAGGGAGGCCTAAATTCCTCAAACACTTTTCATCATCCCCAATTGTTGAAAATCAATACACAACTAAGAGAAGAATGATTTTACAAATAGAGGAAGTTTTACGACATAAAAAAACTCTTTTTTCCAAGCACCTACAAGGGTGAAAAGGATCATCCAAGAACACATAACACAAGCATGGGGGAAAACAATACACACACACACTCTAATCTATAGATAAAGATGAGGCACCCCTAGTCCTCATTAACCAAGAGGTCATCGTTCTCCCAATCTAGATCACTATAAGTTGAGGGCAGACAAGCTTGCAAGGGAAGAATATAAAGGGGGGTACCTTTCGACCCTCCTGCAATAAGAGTCGGTGAAGAAGGCCCCTCAGGGTATTCTCCACTCAGTTCATGTAAGGTGAGCATCAATGATTTTGTAAAGATCGCTAATAGGTATGGGACCTCGTCCATAGAGTTGAACATGCACTTCACTAGAGTGCCATGCTTCAACTCAACAGATGATGGAGGTGGTACTCGAGATCCATTGCTAGGCTCACCAAAAGACTCAAGAGTAGTGATGAACTCTGGGGAAGTTGGAGCTTCCTCCATCACTAGGATGGAAAAATCCAATCTAGAACCACCCTCTGAAGAAAGAAAACCCTTCTTTTGACCCCCATTGCTAGCAGGATCTTCCTCCATCTTTTGTTTCATTAGGGGATGTGAGATCCCCATAGATGAAGTAGAGGGCATGGAGGAAGAGGAGAAAATAGTGATGGACACCACCAAATTATTCAACATGTCCATAGGTTTGGAGAATGGCGGGATGTCTAGAAGGGACATCAGAAGGGGAGGCTTGATTGAAGGAGAAATGAATACCTGCACCCTCTTCGAGTGCGGATCATTCACACTCACAGGGGGAGCTAGAAGAAAGACTGAGGCTGAGGGAACTGAAGCAGAGAGGACAAAAGAGGACATAGCAGAAGACGTCAAAGAAAAAGTTGTTGGCTCTTCTTCCTTCTTCTATAAGGTGGCCTGCTCAATAATTAGAGCCTTCCACTAACACTTGTGATCACACACAAGGTAGTTTCTAAAACTCTAGGAGCTAGAGGTTGTAGCCTGAGAAGGGACAAAAGACTCTTGTTCAACCATTAGAGTATCCATCACAACTATTTTCGATGGAGGGAGGGACTCCTAGACAGAAGCAAGAGGAAGAGACAAAGAGGTTGATGGAACAACAATGGGGGGAGTAGTCTCGAGCGCCTCAGTGGTGAGCCTCTTCCCATTCACTACCATAGAGGTAGGAGCAGTAGGAGGCTAAGAAATGGAAGATGCTATATGGGGACCCTTCCCCTTACCATACAAAATGGGTCGAGGAACCATGGATAAGATAGGAAGTTCAAATGTTGGATGCTTGGGATTTCACCAAGCAAGCACCATTGGACTCCCTAGCAAATGCATAGGAGCATAATTTGATGGAACCACATCTGAGTGAGAGGAAGCGATAGGTGGGACAGAGGAAGAAGAAGATCCCTGAGCATGGGAAGGCTTTCCCTTCCCTTTCAAAAGGAAGAGGCATCTTGCTACTACATTATAGGGGGAGTCACTTTTGGATGTCCCTTGCCCCTGGTTTTGTACTTAACATAATTCTAATAAAGTAGGTTTGTTCTATGAGGAAGCAAACCAATTGGGGTAGGCCAAAAATGATTCAAGAAATACCTCCCATGGGATACCAATGGTTGATACACAGTGTCGTGCATGAAACCTTCATGAGAGAACTTTAGATATTTATGAATAATGGAAGTGATTCCATTCATGGAAGCTAGCCAAGGGATGCCCAACTTCACCCCAAACAAATAGAATTCTGGAATGACATCGAAAGTAGTATCCACAGCCCTAGGTCCTACTAGGATGGAAAGAGTTATAGAAAATACAGAGCAAGAGAGGCCATCATGCATACGTATAGTATTTTTTATCTTCTAATATTCCTCCCTTTGTAATGAATTTAGCCAAAAGGTCTCTTCCATAATAACATTCACTCGACTTGCGGGGTCGACTAGGACTCTTGTCACAATGTTTCCATTGAGGCAAGTAGGAATATATAGGGGAGAGGTTTTTTGTTGATGGGTAAGTCCCATGAGGTGAAATTCACATCTGGTGAGCCAATTGTAGGTTGAGGGGGTGGACTAGGAGTAAATGAGACCACATTTACATATGTTAAGGCTTTAGGAGAAGCATCAAAGGGATCAATAATTAAGTTTTCAAAGTGATAAAAACAGGTTCGTATAGATCTACAACTCACTATTTTCCTTCCCACTAACTTATTCACATTTTTCTTCTTACCATCGAGACAGATGGTACCTTCGTCGATGTGGTCTTGTATCTCATGATGCAGGAAAATGAAAAATTTAGTATCATTCCCGTGAACACAATGGTATTGGCATAATACATTTATATTGTACTAGTTAGAATAAACGTCCCTCAAAGGTTGAGGATCTTCTAACATTATAATATTATCCTTCAATAAATTTTACAAAATAGAAGAATAAGATTCAGATAGTTTAGTGAACTTTATGTTGCGTTTGAGGCCCTAATCATTAGCCGTGGTGACCACATTCACAACATATTTTCCTTTTCCTGAAATTGACACTATAGATCTTCCTTCAGAATGGGAGCATGAGGAGTATCCACTAAACTAAACTACCATCTACTAATACTCTTGAAACGCAACCAAAAATGTGCGAAAGAATGATATTTCATTAGGGTAAAGTTCTCCTACTAAGCTTGCTACAGGTTGCCTATGAATACCTTTTGTACATGAGTCAGGTAGCAAGTAATAGATTTTTGAAAAAGAGTGCTTGGTATCGCACAATGAAATCAGTAATCTTCTCGTGCTCTCCCTATTTACATCGGATGAGATCTAAGAAGGTCATCTTTGAACTGATGTTAGCTTGGAATTTTCAAAGAAATTGATTGACATGCTGTTCAAATGAGAATATAAAATTGTCAAGCAAGGAACAATAACACTCAAGTTTCATATCCTTGAGAGATTGGGGGAATATTTTAGCCATCAGAGCATCATTGTGAAAGAAATTCGTACACATTGCGTTAAAAGAAAATATGTGTGTTTAAGGATCCCCTTTACCACAATATTTCTGAAACTTCAGAACCTACATTCCTTGAGGGAAGGGAGTGTTTAAGATTGTTATAGATAGGGGACTGTGTCAGAAGAAAGGCTAGAAAATGGGTTGAGCTAGTGCCTGGGAAAGGCTTTCTAACTAGTTTTGCATTTAACCCATGTTTTGAAGCAAAGCATTCAAAACAAGGTCATTAGATGATATAGGACTAGTAGAGCCACCACCAGGGCTGCCACCATGCCCACCTTCACAATTGCCTCCCGAGCCCCCACTAGAGCCTTCGCCATGACTACCACCATGACTGTCGCTATGGCCCCCACTGAAGCCATCACCAGCACCACCACCGTGACCACCGCCAAAGCCACCATTATGACCGCCACTACCACCACCACCGCCGCTACCAAAACCACCAACACTCATTCCACCAGAGCCCCCACCACCAGGGGCATTAGGAGGAATGAAGTTGAAACCAAGGGGTATTATACTCGCCTTGATTGTGTGGGATGTTTAAGGAGTAGAAGAAATGTTGATTGAAGGGCCTATTTCATCCATGCATACGAATGTCATAGGTATCAAGCATCGTCCCTCGGGTGGTACCTGATCTAGTGTTATATGCTTCAGTTAGATTGGTGAGGCATCATAAGAATTCTATTTATCTTTTATCTTTTCCTAACATATATCTCACCTCATTAACAAGCCTAGTGGCTCTTTCCTTATTTGGTACTTTCTCCAAGTGATTTTCAAGACCTAAAAGTCTCCTATCTAATGCCAAAAGGTGTTCTATAGGAATGTGCACAACATCATCCTCATCCATAGATGAAGCTATAGGGGATGCTAGAGGAGTGGGTACATGAGTGATTTCATCAATGAAACCCATCTCGTCTGTTGAAACCTCCTCTTGAGAAAAATGACCAGGAGTAAAGCTTGTGGTAAAACCAATGGTAAAGTCAAAAGTGACCTTCATCTTTTCCATTTTTAAGTTTCAAACACTTCTTCTAACAACGTACCTAAATTTCGTAGACTGGGTTGTGATGCTCATAAAACCTCACAACACTTGAGTCTTCAATGGTCTTCGAGTGTGAGGGAAAGAGTCTCAACACAAAGAAAGAAATAGACATTGTTTCACATTAGGTTCACCAAAATGTAGAGGAGGGGGACCAACCACTCAATGAATCCAAGTCATGGAGAGTTGAGAGTTGAAGGTTTCCCTAATCTACCTCAACCACGTAGGTGTTCAAGGAATTGGAGGATAGAGAATGAAGAGCACTCTTAGTGCTTTTGTCACTCTACTAACCCAAGATTTTGGTTTGGACTAAGTGAGTAGGTTTCTGGAATTCAAACCATACCTTGGAAAAATCTCTGCTAGAGGACATCAGCGTAGAATAGGGATGACAGCATGGTGTGCTAGAATCTCACAGGTGCACTATCATCCATACGGACAAATAGTGGAAAAGGAACATAAAAAATAACATAAAACCTACTAAATAGCTTAGCCAAAGGCTTGCTAGTGATGACTAAAGCAATAAATAATAGAATGAATAAAATAACAAGAGAGATAATATAAGAATGATAAGATCAAAGATGGTAAAGGTTCAACTCATGAAGAGTCCAGTTCTCTCGCAAGCTCCACATGAACGAGTACCTACACACAACCAAGCGAGGAAAAATGTTGGGGCTGTTTTGGGGCTCTCCATAGTCAAACCCCCATTTTGGTGTTTCCACCTCCACGAACAACCAAAAAGATAGAGAAATGGAAATGCAATAGAGAAAGTACTTGAAATGAAGAAGGTTGAATGCTACAAGAAACACTATGCTACTCAAATCCAACAATAATGTAATAGTAAGTTAATGATACCACCCTCGAGCAAAGGCACTCAAGGACAATTAGAGAGGAATGCAAGTCTACAACTTTGGAAAAATTAATGTGGCCACAATGATGCCGAAGGAAGTCTCACAAGACACCAAGTTGCAACTTCTATGGTAGATGTGAAGAATGTTGTGATATTGGAATAGTGAATACAATAGTGTAGCAAGTAGCTCAATAGTTGTAAGAATTTACTTAAGAATTGTGTAGAACGTGTAGAAGAACGTAGAGGAATGAATGAGAATGGATAATAGGAATTTGAAAATCAATTAGGAGGGAAAGATCCCTTCAAAGGTCGACTAAAAGGTGTAGGGGCATTACATTTCATCGCCAATGGAGAATGTAATGCCTCTACAGATTCTAGAGGTAGGAATCTTGTCAGAATGTTAGCATGCCGCGTAGACATCCACGTGTTGTGTGCACATCCTCGATAGAAATTCCCTATCAACACTAAAAGCAAGCACCAAGTGGATGGAGTATGGACTGGTGATGTGGAATTACATGGTCAGGTTTGAATTTTCTAAGGTGAAGGATGTAAAAGGGGAATTTACAAGGGGGTGCAAATTCACTCCTATACATTTTCTTATGATCACTTTAAATGTATAATGTAACAAGGATTGTGGGCTAGTTACAATCCCTTCAAGGGGCTACAAGGTTGAAGGGAAATTTATGACAGGATATTAGGATGGACAACACTATTTTAGCAATGTCAATGCAATTTTTGATATCATGAATTCAAATAGTTACTTATAAATTTATTGAAGTTGGTTTTTTGATATGAGTATAATTATATTCTAGCTAGTGGTTTGGGGATACTTTGAAAATAGAAAAAAATGATTTTATGTAGTTATGGTTTAACAAATAAATTGAACAAAATATAGTATTTAATTCAATTCATAGTTATGTGAGGTCCTCTTTACTAAGAAATAGATAAAATTCATCATTAGATCTCAATGCGCATCCCTTGTTGAGAAATTCATAGAAGTAGACAAAAGAATGGAATTACAATTTCTATTACCAATTATCTAGAGCCAATCTTGAAAGCATGTAATAGTAGTTGATGTGTTGAAAGTAAGGTGCATTGCATAATACATTGTGTTTTGAAGATTTTGGTGCTTTAGTAGGTCCATTTGAAACTCTAAATGAGGAATCCAATTTAGTTATCATATCCCAACTCCTTCCTTGGGGAAATCCAATAATTTAGTACATAAATTAATGTAGGTTATAACCCTATTACTCACCTCTTACACATGGACAACTAATGTATCCTTTTGGACACCTAATTTATCCTATCTTACAAGGTAGTTCTTATATTCCTGTGGAGGTTTTACATCCATCCAAAACATCATTATAGGTGTCTAATAAAACCTCATGTGGAGTTGGGTTCCCAAAACCATCTTAACCTCCAAGATTCCTTCTCGATAAATAATAACTCACTACTAGTAAAAAATTAGTTACCAAGCCCTAGTAAAAATGAATTATCATCCCCAAAAAAACATGATGGTAAAAAATAATTACTATTGATGGTGAATCCCTCATCCCTTATGAATTATTTACAAAAAATATTAGGATTAATTAAATACATAGGATTTAAAAGGTTGATGGCACCTTAACCCTAACACTATGGACTCCAAAATATGTTGCTAAGATCGTGTAAGTGTTGGCTACAACTAGACTTCTAACACCTACAATAAGTGAATGGAAAACATTTTTTCATATGCACTAAAATAATATAATCATAGTCCTCCAATAATCAACCAATTTTAGCTTACCAAAGATATGTCATAAGTAATATATCTGGACAATGAAATCATATGAAACCTAAGATACTTGTAATCTACCGAGATGAACCAAGAAATATGATGTATAAAATTGAATGATTATTGGAATCTCACCATCTATACTAGAACCTACTCCATTGAACAATAGATTCAACTCTTGTAAAGTACACAAGAGTGTACCCAAAATAATAATGGAACTAAATTTGTAGAAATTCACAAACCCAAACATTAGAGGCATCACACATCTAGAAATTCTTCAATAATATATTTTATATCAACAAAACACCACATGAAATAAGAAGAGGCCATCATAAATCCTTTATAGTAATTTATAATGTTATCCAATTAATTTGTTCCTATTGCATCAAGCCAAAAAAAATGGAAAGGAATAACAAGTAGTTAAGCTCAAAGGATCTTCTAAAATGTTACAACATTCCATAGAGATATCCATCTATAGGTGCAACCTCTATTTGACTAATTATTCCTATGGCTTACAATATAATTCCTTCATTTTTTTCTAGAACTCAAACCTACATCCATTAATTCCCTAGATTATAAATTAGAATGGTTTGAAGACCAAACCCTATAACAAATTATAAGTGTGCATATGTAGAACTTCATCTCAATACAACTCATCAACCTAGAAAGGAATACAAAATTAGGCCACATATATCTTACATTAACATATCTATAATTGTATTTAGGACCTATCTAGATTATCCCACAATAATAGAGATAAAAGTGCACTTGCAAGAATGGAAAATCTAACTTGGACCAACAAATCAATATATCCTATAGCCATGTAGCATGTTTACAAAAACAACCCATGCCCATAAATGGAATGGACCCCAAAGGATGAGAAAATGACAACCAACAAATGCAAAAAAAATGAAAATACTCCTACCAAAGAAGAGAAAATGGTCATAATTCAAAGCCCAACCACCCTATGTAGTTGATCAATCATATCACATTTTTTAGCACTAAGAACATCTCCTCTTTCTATAAGTAAAGATCAAATCAAACATGGATGATACTAATTATAAAATAATTTCCACCAAACATATATCACATCAATCAATAGGGATAAAATAGTTCAAAAGAGGCAAGAAGGCACAAGTCAAGAAAGGAAATCCTACCAACCCAAAATTTATCATTGGATATGCCAATGCAAGATAATATACCCTAGACAAAGAAAATAAACCTAATATGTCCTTGTTAAGATAACAATACAAAGTTATCTACAAAACACAGAACTACCAAGAGACCAAAAGGAACCTGCAAGAAAATATAATCATTATCTAGCATATCATCACTCCCAATGGTTGAAAATTTCCTTGTTCAATCACCAAAATAGAAAATATAGTAGGTTTACACCATTGGTTTCATCATAACTATAAGGGAAATCCTTAAAATATAAGTTAGGGTAAAACATTGTGCATATATAGTCTTAAACCCACAAGGCATGAATAGGCAATAGGATGACCCCAATTTCTTTTGTAATCCCTCAATCATTATGAATAAATCCATATAGCTTTCACAGGCTTGTAGGCCATTAAAAATGATAAATATATGTCTTCAAGAATGTATAGAAATTCATATGCATAAGCATTTTAAATATATAATAAGATCAATAGCATAGAAAATTTTGAAGCATAGCAATTAAAAATGTTAGCTCTCATTCAACTATGTAGGAAATAGAAACACAAGTTTAAAACCTTGGAAGGGTACACTAAAAAGAATTTGGAACTTAGCATGGGATGCTCTGGAAGTTGTTAGATTGTCATAAAGCACATGGAGAGAAGTATTCACAACCAAGTATGAGAGAGGGCCTCACCACTTAATCCATAAGGATTTCATGAGGTAATATATGATTTTTTTCTATAAAAGAGAATACTCACATCGATAGAAACTCAAGTTTTTCATTTCTAAAGATAACACATGAAAATTAAAAATATAAATTCTAACCATGCATAAGAATATGAGATAATACATGGAAAGGGAAAAGTGAACCAAGGTTTTAGATCATGGTAGTGTAATTGCACAAAATTTATAGAAATAGAATTGGGTGCTAACACGACCTCCTTGCACAATATCAATATAGGTGAAAAAAAATATTTGATTCACCATACATTTCTTTTATTTATTTTTATTTTATTTTTAAAATTCAAATAAATAAAATTAAAAAATAAAAATGTAATAATTATTTAATCATTATGTGAAAGGTGTAGTCTAGTATTTTCATACCCTACCATAAGAGGGTATGACCTTTGTTATGAGAAAAATATTTTGAAGGGTGGACACCTATCCCTATAAGACCTTGTGAGAAATATAACTAGTGGCCTATAGAAATTTTGTACAACCACCCTATGGCCTACACTTAGCCTAGCAGCTAATGGACACCATATTGCACCTAGTTATGCCCCTTAGCTAGTGTCAATCACTCTTCTACCACCCCAATGGCTTGATCACCAACTCTATCTAGCTTCACTTTGTTGCCACCATTATGTCACCTAAACACCACCTAAATTTTTGGTACCAATGGTCTATCACTCATTTTCCACCCACCTACTAGCATACTAATGACCCCCTTCTCCATTTGACTTTTCATTCTAAGAGGTAAACTTCGAAAAAACTTTTCTTAATCATATAGAGGGATTTTTTTGAGCAATTTATTTTGAAATTGGCCAAATTTTAAGTCGTAAGAAATGATATAATCCATTTCTTCTCAAAACTCTTTAGTTTTTCATAACATTAATTTTCTCTTAGAATTTACCATGTAGACAATTTTTTAAACTTTTAGGATTTACAAATTTCACAAGTGGACTTGGATGTTATTCTAATATTTTAAAGTATATTATTTTTTTGAGATTTACATAATGATATTAGCTATTTATTCTTATATCATCATTTTATTATACTTTCATATTTCTATTATGCAATAGACATTGTTAAACTTTAAAAATTAACATCCACTTTGTAAACACATTATTTATAAAGTTTCAAACATTTTTGTTGATGGTGTTTTCTGCACAGCAAAAACTCAGACAAAATGCAATATTCTATCTCTCTTGAAAGGTAATCCTCAATAATAAATTACTGAAAATCACCCCAAGGTCTCTCGGGTGTTAGGTCATAACAATGCATAAAACAACTCAGATAAAATGTGAAATGCTGATAATCACAATCAGACCTTACTACAAGCAAACTGTATCTTTCAATTTATCAGATGATCTTAAATCCTAAATCTAACCAAATAATAAAGAAACAGCAAAAGATAGGGGTGCAAGGAAGTGATAAGATCTAAACTACTGAGAGGATAAACAATGTAAATAACATATATCTGGAATGGACCTATCTCAAATAACCAGTTCTTATTCGACCCACAATGCAATCTTACAAGAACGGTGCAATCTTCTGAGGAATTCAGATTTTCAAATCATAGACATGCATCTACAATCGAACTTAAGCACATTGAATATACGGTCCAGGTTGACTTTGCCAGCCTACTACAATCAGATAGTTACTGGGAGTATAGACCAGAGATAGCTACAAACATTCCAAATATGAAATCATAGACATCATTTATCCAATTGAAACTAATCTATTTCTGAATACTAAACCCTAAATCTTCAAGCAATTTAAAAGATGGAACAATAAGAACCATGCACGATGAAATAACACAAAGGATTCCACCAGGAAAACCACAATGTCTCCAATTGTATTAATCACCAAAATCTGCAACAATTCAACTGTTCTGATACAGTATTTGCTTCAAGAAGAGACTAAGAAATTCTAACTATTGCTCTTGCTTATCTCTATTACTGCTTAGCTAACCAATGTCTAACCCTTACAATGAGGCAAGAACGCCTATTTATAGCAAATTCCCCCCAAGACATGTCGGCCCAGCCAAACATTTTTCAAAATAATAAAACCCGCCAAAACAGGTCGGCCAAGGAAACGAACTAAGGCACACATTAAATGCCATCATCCAAGTCGGCTCTGACACAGTCCCCAAGGAAGTCCGGTCCAATGCATGCCCCATAGTAATAGGGAAGCACAAATCTCAAAATGAGCATTAACTGCCGCCCCCTTTATCCTTCTTCTGTCCGGATGACCCTTGGACCCTCAAGAATATCCCGTCCAACTCAGCAATAGGTGGCAATGGCAAAACCCTAAGTCAGAATTTAATGGAGTCTGCTTCCTCCTTGGACCGTTCAACAATCTTGTTCCAATCCTCCCTGTTGGCCATGTATCTATCCATCACTGCCATGTAGGTGGCTACATCATCAAGTAGGTGGCCAGTGATAGCTTCATCAGAATCCGAGGCATAAATTTCATGCCACCACTCCTTCAATTGATCCAAGCTCAGATACTTGGGAGCTATCTTCTTCCTCCCTGTCATTACTTCAAAGAAGGCAATGCATCCATCATAAACTACAGTAAGCTCCCCATCAATTTGCTTCTTTCTCTTTAAAATTTTCTTCAAAGCCTTCTGCCTGATCTACAGCGCTTCGAACCACTCCCACGGTTCATCCACCCTTGAGGAAGGAAGGATTCCATCCTTAGCCAATTGATCCTTGCCATGTCCCAAGATAACCTTTGATTTCTGCAGCAGGAGATCCATATCATTCTTATCCTGGGACAGAATATACTCCAACAGCTCCTTTGCTCGGACTACATCCTTCCCTACAAATAAAACTGTCTTGATAGCATCATCTCTTTTTGCTTGTACACTCATTAACCAGTCCATGGCAGCCTGAGCAGAGGTTTTCATCTTTTCAATTCTAGAAATTGTCTCCTTAGGCAGAAAGCCAGGGGTAGCAGATGAAGAAGGGTGAAGTGACTGCAAAGGTTTCATAACCTCCTCCAAACACTTCCTTAATTGTTCATTCTCCTTCTTTAGCTCATGCTTAGTTTGGGTCTCCTTTTTCAACCTATCCACAATTACGGCGTTGGATCCCTCAAACTCCTCAATATCCTGCTCCATGGAGGCCGGCCCGAGGTTGATTGTCTGGACATTATAGTCCTGGCTTGTAATATCCTCCCTCATTTTATCCGCTGCAGGGGTGGCAATGTGGACTACCCTATTGTGCGCTTCATCCCTTTCCACCCAGGAGATGATCTTTGCAGCCTTCTTCTTCTTTCCTTTGCCAATTTTCGACAACATTTCATCCCAGTCCAAGGGGGTGTCCTCAACAATCACTTGCTTCTTCCTTGCAAGTTCCTTTTCGAGCCAGTCTAAGGCTACAGGGTCAATCCGGATTTCTTCCACTTCGGCATTCTCCAACTCCTCTGTCACTTTCTCTTCCTCTGCAGTTGTTGCCTTATCATCCTCCTTCTCCGGAAGCTGCTCACCTGGATCCACCTCTTCAAGTTCCGCCTCTTGCTGCACCGATGAGGGAGTCTTGGCAGGGATATTCTCCTCTAGCTCTGGTGATCCGCGACCTTGGTCAATCTCTGGAGAATCTTCATATTGCACCAACGGAGAAGTGTATCCTTCTTCTGTTCCCACCTCAAGCTCAGCCGCCTCATTGAAAAGTGTTCCTTCCTTGAACTGTTCTGCCTCCCCGCTAGTTTCATGCTCATCCGGATTCTCCAGTTCAGGTGCGCTTGGTGGCGGAGAAACAAACTTTGGTGGCTCTCCAACCGGTAACTTTGGGGAGGAGTCCCTCTGCTGTATAGCATCCTTGGGAGAGGGAGTCCTTTATTTTCTTGTGTAGACCTTGGTTTTTTCCCCTTCGGAACTCTCCACATCGACAATTGGAGGTTCATCCTCCGAAGCAACCTGATCTTTCCTCCTAGCGGTCCTTGTCGTCCTAGCTTTCTTAGGTGGTGGAGGAGCATCCTCCTCTTCAGCTTTCTCCGTTTCTTCCTCATCAGAGGACTTGCTGATTGTTAGAGTCTTCCATCTTCTCTTTCCCTTTGGCTTTCTCTTTGTTTCAGGTTCATCCCCTTCCTTAGGACCTCTGACTTTTATCTTGAATGGCGATGTTTTCACTATTTTCCCTTTGGGGTCGTCTTCCCCGGATTCTTCAGAAGTTGACATGGGATTGAGATTTCCCATCAAGTCAAAAGTACAAGTCACCTTTGCACTTTCCAATTCCCAGATTTTATGCTTTATCCACGAGGAAGTGAACTTCATGATAGGAGCCATCAAATCCTCCAGCTCTGTAATTTCATTCTCGTTCTAGTCAATATCTCTGGTTGGCCTACCCTTCACCGCATCATAAGCGTGGTCTTGCACTAGTTTTCCATCATCATCAAGCTGATCTGGAATCAGTTTAACATTGTATTGCCTAATGGCCTCCACCGGCAACCTAGAATATCTTTTCTTCCTCGCCTCAAGGTCATCTTTGATGTTGACCCAGTAGTCTTCTAGATCATCCTTATGCCTATACTCCCGGGTAGCCCTCTTCTGAGCCTCTCCAGTTATGTCAAAATTCATTCTTTTCGAATGGAAGGAGAATCCATAGGCTGCCAGTTCCTCCCCTGCAGTGTGAGTTGATTGGATAGACGGGCACATCTCTCCCACACCAATCCCAAGAGGGAAATCTCCTCTGAAGCCTGTCTTGTGCTTCTCCTTCTTCACCACCGCATCGAGCTCACAGATCTGTCTCACAACCTCCAACAGCACAATGTGGTCAGTGGGATACCGAGGCAACCTGTACGGAGTGACTGGGCACCCATCAATCCTGAGGTAAGTGATTGTAGGGAACTGGATGAACCACGCTCCATAGTTCTTGATTAGTCCTTTGGCTCCATCGGATAATCTGAGGTGCTCAGCATTCTGGAGCGTCTGGGTGATATGCATTGTAAATGCATCATTGGCTCTCTTGTAATCCTTGTGCCCCAGATGCAACTCTGGATAAACCTCATAAATTATGTCCTATCCAACTGTTCCCCTCGGATTCAGGCCCTTGTATGGGTAGGAGATAGCCAACACATATACTACATACGAGGACATGGTGAATTTCTTTGCCTCCAATACATTCCTCAACTGTCTGTCAATCTCAGCACTGATGAGCCCTGCCCAGTGGTAATTAGTCCCTTGACTAATTTTGGTGATCACATGGACCATCCAACTCTCCAAAACACCTGCACTTCTCAATCCGGCCACCTTGCTCAGAAGTGTGATGGCATCATATACATCTGACCTGAATTTTACCCTGTGCAGCTATTTGGGCAACTTCGAATGATGGGATTTTGGCTTTTCTAGCCACGAGTTGATTATCTGCTGAGCCTTGACTGGCTCATTCTCATAGTAGGTCCTGGCAGTGTCAATATTCAGGGCACACACTGAAGGAAGGTTTGGCATGCTGAAAGCCTGTGCAATAGAGGCCGGACTGAAGTTGGCCAAGACTCTCCCTTCAGTGGTGACCACTCTGTGTGTATCAAAATCATATTGTCGGGCGCACTCCAAGATGAATTCATAACACTGCACCGCCAGAGGGAACCCTGCCACATGTACCAATCCGGAATTCATCATCCCCTGTCTTAGGGCTGACTGATCCTTCTCAGCCATTCTCTATTTAAACTCCTCATAACGCCAAGCACCAACATTAGTATCTGATACCTCGGCCCACATAGAAGACACCCTACTCTCAGGAAGCGGGTTCTTCATGTCCAATCGTAGTCGTTCTGTCTCAGAGATGGATGAAGCTCCTACACCACCTTTGGACTTCCCAGCAACTGCCTTGCTTGATTCAGCCTGCATATCCAAAAATCGTCATTAGTATTCAATTATTGCTCATATTCCAACCTGAAAGGTTAGCACAAAATCATATAAATCAATCAAAATCCATTGCCAAATGCTAATCCTTCGAGATCCAAAGAAATCAGATAGTCCGGGAAAATCACGAAAATTAGGAAAATACCGTCGGGGCAGAATTTCAGAGAAATCCGACCCAGACGGATTCCTGCTGCCAGAGCATCATTAGTCAAATAAATCGTTAGTGCAGATGAAAAAATAAAGGATAATCATTGAATTCACTTATTGGCAACAAGAAAGAAGCATCAAACAACCGTTCCCCTAATCCTATCACCGAAACATTTGAAAGGACACGATCAGACAGGAAATCCAGAAAAATCCGGATGGAACGGATTTTCGCGGACGACTTAAAATGTTCCGGAAAGGATCCCAGTCCGTGGAACAAACCCAAACCGGGAAAATCTGGAAGCAAGGAAATTCCGCGACGACTTCGGAAACCCAAGAAAATGATAGCACATGAACCAAACCCAAACGACCACAGGATCCTCCCCACCTAAGCTCGAATGACCTAAGAACCGACGACAATCAATGAAATTCAGCGCGCAAAAGACCCCAAAGTCTCAGAAACTTGCAAAGGACAAATTCCCACATTAAAACGATGATGCCCTAAATCAAATAATCAAATCTTCGCCATTAAAACCAGAGCAAGCTTTAGGGTTTAAGATATCGGCTAAGAATTTACCTAAAGCACTCGAATCTTCACAAGACGACGAAGTCAACAAGATACAGGGACAAAATCGCTCAAACAAGAAGAAATCTTCGCTCTGGGCCCAAATACCGAAGAAAAAACCCCAACTTCGCACGATATGGTGGATTCCACACTAAAAGAGCAAGCAATCAAGCCTAGAACTCCATCTAAAGGATACACATGCAACCAAACGGACGGACAAACTCACAAGACACGAGTGATAGGGTTTCATCATACAAACGGGTCAAACCCCAACTCTATAAATATGAAATTAAAATCAAGCAAGAGCCGACCCAAATCTAATAATACCCAATTGGAAACCCTCAATCACCATGCAAGCAAAATGGAAGGTTAATGACCACATACCATGGATCAAAGCGGAAGAAACTCGAGCTTGAGAAGGCGACCTTCGCAGCAAACATGCCCAAGCAGCGAAAACACCAACACCGGCACTCAAGCAATCCTCACGCGAACAAATTAGGATCAATTCTCAAAACTTAGATAGAAATTCGAAATCGCCAAAGCAAAACAAGGGAGCAATGAAGTTAGAATGGCACTGAAAATGCCCTAAATCCACCCTTATACCCGCCTGAGCGAAGGTACCTCAACCATTAATGCGCGATTAGACATTTTTGACAAGTCCGGAAACCCGAGCCCCAAATGGAATTTTGGAAAATCCCAGAATGCGCTGAGACACAGATTCCGCAGAAATGCAGAAACTGGGGAAATGAGGAAGGTCGGGATTTTGGCAGAATCTGGGAAAATCCGCCAGGACCGAAAAATCCCGAAGTGAGGCAGAAACCCGGAATCGGAGAATCCTGCCAGAAACGAACAAGGGACCTGGGCCCAGGAGAATCCGCCAGCGCTGGAAAATTCCAAATCCAGGTGAAAACCCGGACTTAGCCAAAAACTCATTTTCAATCAATTCAAACCTCAAAGCAGGGTCAAAGCCAGCAAGACTAACATGTCAAGACCCGAAAATGATACATCCAATATAACCAAAGGTCAAAGACATAAAAAAAAAGAGGGTCCCTACTCCAAGTGGGGCATGTGTGCAAAAAATGCACAACAATTTTAACTTGTGAGGTGTCTAAATTGATCTATTTTGGGGGTGTTACTATAAGTACACAATCTATAAAGTTTCATCACACTTATATTGTCATTGGGAGTTGATACATGGGAATTTTACACTAATGAACTAAAATAAAATTACATCTTAGGGAGGCTTAATCCATGGATTACAATGTTTCAAAATAGTAGAACATACTATGGTACTAACACTATAGTCATGTGACATGCATTATGATTCCACCATATATCGATGAAATCTCAAAATTTTTGCATTAGCTATTTTTTATCGTCATGGTCTCTCTCATCCATAGATACAAGACTAGGAGCTCAACGCTCGATTAAGTCCCACCTTATTTTTCTTCTTCAATCCCCTCTTAATCTACTCTTATGCAATAGTGTGCTTCAACCTCTAAGCCTTCTTCATCAGGGATAAAGACAAGCACACTCCCTTGAATAGACCTTCCCATTCTTCCAAGACCTCACAACATCCAACAGTGCCTTTCATTCCTTAGACTATGCCTAGCACAAGAAAAGGAAAGGCCCTCGTGTTGATGAATTCAAAACCCCATGTCTTCAAACTTCTAATTCTTCTTGACATCCCTTACCCTACTATATATAGTAAGGGTGAGCAATCCTCTTTGTATGGTCCCTCATGTTCCTCCCCCTATCCAAAAATCATTATGAGGTGTAAGAGAGAGGAAACAACCACGTCAAGGCTCCAGGTCACGGAGAGCCAAGAATGGAGGGCTGACCTAACTTACCTCACGCTAAAGGGGTGTTTCAAATAGAGGTCGAGAATGATGAGGATTATAAAGTACTTCAATCACCCCTCAGACTTGTAATCTAAGTTTAGGCTAGGAGAGCTAGTTTTCAGAGTCAATACTATACCTCAGACAACTCTTTGTCCAAGGACGAAAGTGCAGTTCTAGGATGACAATGCGGCACGCTGGCATCCGTACAACCAGAGGATAGAAAGTACAATAAAAACTACCAGAAAATGAACTAACAACCTACCTAAGTATTCTTGAATGAGAAAAACAAAACAATAAAATATGAAAAGTACAAACAAAGATGATAAAGTAGATAGATGAAGGCTAAAGTAATGAAGATGATCTCACCAAGGCACCAACTCACCAGCTAGCTCCAAATATAGGTAAACCTACACATAAGAAAAAGGGGAAAATTGTTAGGGCTATATAGGGGTCTGCCTTAATCAGACCCCCGTTTTGGTTTTTCCACCTCCACAGACAACTAGCTTGCAACGAGAGAGAAATATTTGATAAAGAAGTAAAGAAAGTAGAAGATACAATAAACACTACAAAATAGTAAAGTGCTACTCAACCAAATCACAAAGGAGAGGAGAAAAACATTACCACCTCCACCCAAAAGCTCACTAGCTAATGGAGGATAAAGTGGACTTGGAAATGTCACCACAGCCTTGACTATGATGGAAGGAGGTCTCTCAAGACTCCAAGCCCATGCTGCTATGGCTTGCTTCACACTTACTTTGCAGAGTTGGAGTATTGTTGTTGTAATGGAGTGTTGAATTTTTGCTAAAGAGTGAAGAGAATGTTGGAAGTACTAAGAGAATGGAAATTTGTTGCTTAGAGGATGAAATGAGATGAAGATGGATGAATTTGAAGGAGAAGTGGGAAGAATCTTCCATTTTTGGGGTCGGTTGGTCGAAGAGGGACATTACAAAATGACCTCAATAGAAAGTGTAACACCTCTACCAACTTCAGACCCAAGAATCCATCAGCAATGTAAGTGTGGTGTGTGAAAATTTGTGTGTCACGCGTATGTCTCTAACAAATATTCTCTCACTGACACAAGAGACAAACACCAAGTGGAAGGAAGGCAATTGGGTGATGTGGAATTTTGACTTTGGATTTGGTTTTCTAAGGTGAAGGTATGTGAAAGGGGAATTTGCATAAGGGGTGAAAATTTTCTCCTATACATTTTCCCCCCACTTTAGTGAGCATGAATACTAATGAGTGCTTCAGTAAAGTAGATCAAAGAGTTAGTAGGGTTAGAGATGTATACTTGAACCATCGAGGAAGTAGATCATGATCTGGTGAGCTTGAAAGCATAGGCTAAAATAAAAGACTCCATAGCCTCATAGAACTATGAAGCTGCACAAGGTACATCGAAGGCCCTTGGACCAATGATGCAAAAATACTGCAAGATGAAAGCATCTCATAGGCCCCCAGACCTGCAAGGAGGCAGCCCCCGAGATCTCTCACATGAAGGAAGCCCCGTGAAGTATGAGCCTTATAGGCCCACAAACTTGCAATAATTTATCCCCCAAGATCTCTCACATGAAGGAAATCCAAATGAAAGTGCCTCACATGCTCGCAGACCTACAAGGAGGCATCCCCCAAGATCTCTTTCATGGAGGAAACCCAAAGGAGGAGAGTCCGCAAGGTCCAATTGGAAAGCGGCTTCACAGGTGCACCTACAAAGTGACATTTTTACCCATAGATAAAGCATGTCCGAAATAAAATGGCCACATAGGAAATAAAGTGGATAGTCACATAGACTATTAGCAAATTGGAAGGCTTTCAAAGGGGTTCCTCAGGAACCCGGCGTAAGAAGAGGGTCCACCCAAGGGACACGCTGTTTGAAAGTACAAAGAGAGATTTTTTTCTCAATTTGATTCATCATCAAGGAATCCTTTCGAAAGATGATCACTTCATCAAGGAATTCAAAAGGAAGAAAATTCCCCCTTGCAAGAGGAAGGTAAAGGCTACTCCCACCTCGAAGGAAAGTTCTCAAACTCTTTCTTTGCGAACTTGTGATGAAGAAAACACATTCCATTAGTGGTCCTAGTTTTGAATGATATTTTGAAAAAGAAATGCTTGTGAGGATTTTTGACAAAATATTAGTTGGCAGTAAATGCATTTTCTAAAAATCATAGTGTCATAGAAATGGCATTGTTACACATGAAAGGGACAACTCAATAAAAGAAGAGAAAAAGATAAGAAAAGAGCAAAGGAGAAATAAATATAAACAAATGGCATAGGGGTGATCTAATATTTTGGGTTGAGAACTACTCATAAATATATATAAGTACAATAATAATAGTATATAAATGAACTTTCATCAATCCCCTACTATATCAGACCATGTGAAGAATGCACTAGAAGACAAAGTAAAAATAAAAAATTGGGTCAACATGGAAGGGGAGCCTAAATGCCCCCAATACTTTTCATCATCCCAAAAATTCTGAAAATAAAAACACATAACAAAGAAAGAATGATGATACAAATAGAAGAAGGTTTACGACACAAAAACCACTCTTGTATCCAAGCACCAACAAGGGTGACAAGGGTCATCCAAGAACACACAAAACAAGTATAGGGGAACACATCACAACACACACATCTAATCTAAAGATAAAGAAGAGGCCTCCCCCTAACACTCATCGACCAAGAGGTCATCCACTTTCCACTCTAGATCATCATAAGGAGAAGGGGGGTGATTCTGCAGTGGTGGAATATTAAGGGGAGGATTTTTTGACCCTCCCATAACAAGGGATAAGGAAGAAGGCCCCGCAAGGTCTCCTCCACTCGGCTCTTGTGGAGCTATGGTCAACAATTTTGTGAAGATTTCTAGCAAGGATAGAACTTCATCTAGAGAGTTAAACATGAACTTCACTAGGGTGCCATTTCATACCTCAATGGATGGAGAGGGTTGTGCCTGAGATCCATTGCTAGGCTCACTGAGTGACTCAAGAGCAGTGACAAACTCAGGGGAAGCCAAGGCTAGTTCTGTCACTAAGATAGAACAGGCCAACGTAGGACCACCCTTTGGAGAAGGTGGGCTCCTCTTATGCTCTCCACTACTAGAAGGGCCATCCTCCATCTTCTACTTCGTCAAGGGATGAGAACTCCCCACAAATGAGGCAAGAGGCATGGAGGAAGAGGAGGAAAAATTTCAGCAGACACCACCGAAGTATTCGGCATATCCATAGGTTTTGGGAAAGGCAGGATGTCCAGAAGGGACATAAAAAAGGGCAGCTCAATCGAAGGACCGATGAACACCTGCACCTTTTTGGGGTCAAGTGAACTCGCAACAGGAGTTGAAAGCAATACGAAGCTTGGCCAAATGGAAGTAGAGGGGAGGAGAGAGGAGGACATAGCAGGAGGCCCTGAAGCAAGGGTGGTCATCTCCCCTTCCTTCCTCTGCAAGGCAGCCTACTCAACCATGAAAGACTTTTGCTGGTGCTTGTGCTCACACACAAGGCAATTTCTATGACTCTTTGAGCTAGAGACTGGAGGAGCAAAAGACTCCCACTCAAGCATGGGAGTGTCCACCATAGTTTTTTATAATGGAGGGATAAGATCCTGAATGGGAGCAGGAGGAGCAAGTTGAGAAGCAATGGTGGGAGTTGGCTCTAGTGCCTCAGTAGTGGGCCTCTTCCCATTTACTATTTTTGGATTAGGAGCGATAGGAGGCCATGAAGGCTGGGACATAGAGGATTCCCTAGGGGACCTTTCTTTCTACCATATCGAATGATCCTAGGCTCCATGGGTAGAACAAGAAGCTTGAATGCGAGACACTTAGGCTTTTTCCAAGTGGGCACCATAGGATTCTCTTGTAAATGCAAAATAGAATCTGATGGTGCCACAACAAGGTGAGAGGGAGCATTAGGCTAAATAGTGGAAGAGGAAGAAGAAGGATCTTAGGAGCACTTCCCTTTTTCCCTTTTGCATTCCTTATCAGGATCACTATCAACTTTTAAGCAATCCCTATGTGAAACAACATAAGGTGATGGAAGGTATCTTACTCTCGGTAGTAAGTTCCCTTTCTTGTACTTTTGATAAGTTTGGTACAAGAGGTCCTTTCTAGGCAGAAGAGGACCAACGGGTGCAAGCCAAAATTAATCTAAGGAATAACTACCATGTTCAACCAACAATCTATAGCTAGTGTCATGAATCACATGTATGGAACCCTCATGCATGAATTTCAAACACTTATGCACAACCGAGGGAACTGTTTTCATAAATACTAACTAGGGGATACCCAACTTCATTCTAAAGAGTTCAAACCCCAAGATTATATCAAACAAAATATTTACATATTTAGGTCTAATGAGAACTGATAAAACAATACTACCAAGAGGAGGTATGGAAATTCCATTTTGCGTATGGATGGTGCTCATAGGTGCATCATACCCGTCTTTATGAAAAAATTTAATTAGCATAATCTCCCTAGTTATGATGTTCACTTGAGAGATCGGATCAACAAGAACACCTGCTACAGTGTTCCCATTAATTCATGCAAGGATGTAGAGAGAAGATGGTTCCCTATTAAATCCCATCGACAGATCCTGTGAGGTGAAGGTTATACCTATTGAACAAGACAACTGAGAAGGGGGGTGAATCGATTGTCTCCAAATTAAAACCTTTAACCATATACCAAAACTATTTCCAAATATTACATGAAAGATTCATTAATAAATTCAAAACTAAAAGTCATCACATAAACACAATAACACCAAATTTATGTGGAAAACCCAATGAGGGAAAAGCCATGGTGAGGATTAACTCACACTATAAAGAATATCAAAACTAATTACAAAAAAGGCTCACTCCTAAAATAAGAAATCACTATTCGAACTCACTATCCACAAGGCTACAACCCAGAGGGCTCACTGCCACAGAGATACAAAGAAGATGGCTCACTACCAGAATACAAAAGTAATGGCTTACCGCCAAAAGAGAACTAATGAATTACACCTTTCCTTATGCTGAATTCAATTCTAGATGAAGTTGTGTAAAGATGGTACTACATATCAAAAGTCACACAATACTCCTGATTTGATCACTCACTTTTTGTCTTCTCTAGATTTGCTTATTTTGATCTACTACATCCACACACTTTTCTATCCCTATGTCCTTCATGCATAATCTAACTTCTGTTGTCTTTTCTTGAGAGGCACATTGTTGAACACCCAAGATACTGAGAGGGGGGGTGAATCAGTATCTTCTTAAACTTATTGAACATACACCATCCAAATACTCCAATGCATATAACACTAAGAATGAGCAAGAGAATTAGCAGAACATAAAAACACACAACACATGAACACTAGGATTTTACGTGGAAAACCCAAAATGGGAAAAACCACAGTGAGGATTAGCTCACAATATAATATAACTGGTTATAAGATATTACAAAGGGTGGCTCATTGCCAGGACTCACTGTCCAAAATGGGAGGCTCACTACCTACAAAGATACAATGTAGAAATGGATTACAGCTAGAATATGAACTAATAAAGTTACACCTAACAAGTGTTGATTCAGTTCCTTTGATGCTTAGTAAACTGACTTTAGAGACTTCTTTTGATAAATTCACATACCAGCAGATATGTATTCACCTTGATCCATCTTCACATACTTATCTATATCTTTCAATCTCAAAAAATGTCCAGTATATATATTTGACTCATCCACAAGCATCAATTAGGTCAGCCTAATTAGATGCAACCCTCATTCACCAAAAATATTAATTTTTGGCTTCAAGCTTGTACAAAACTTTTCCAAAAACAATTCAAGCATGTAGTATGCTACAATATGTTGGCATGGACCTAAGATAGGTCACAAATACATCCACAACAGAAAATTAATTCATTATAACATCAAATATTGATTAGGTTAGCTAGGGATAGACCTAATAACAAAATACAACAGAATGATGTCAACTCGCCATACGAGCACCTGTACACATGGAATTCTAAATTTACAAGCTTCTAGAAACCAAGAACCATCTTCCAAAACTGTAATGAATGATATTCATCAGTGGAGGATTGCAGACAAAAATATTGGAGGATAATAACTATTTTTGTATACCAGTTAAGAATACTAGATCAAACTCATATAACATGGTGACATCAATGACAACACAAAAACTGCATAATGAGATGTTCTTCATTCTTCCAACAATCTCCCCCTTTGTCATTGATGGAAAAATGTGCCAAAATAATGCATAGACCTCCTATGTGCAACATACTCTCCCCTTTTTTCTTCATGACACTCTCTCCCCCTTTGACATCAAGGAAAAAGGGCAGTCCAAAAATATGAATATATATATATACAAGGGTGGTTTGGAACAGTGTATGTAAAAAAAATCTAACTCCCCCTTAGGAGTATAAACTAAAAAAAGCATTACTTGGAGGAAGGTGAGCCTTGAAGCTCCTTGAGAATGCCTTTCCATGATGGCTTTCCATTCTCCCAACTCTTCTTAGTAGATATCAACATTCTATTCAGAGATTCTAATTCCATCAGGCTTTCTTCAACATCATCCGATGTGCATGGAGTCAGAATGATCTTTTCTAGTTTTTTTGCATTTTCCAAAGCATTGGCCACCGGAGTATATTCTATTCTCACAAGGTCACCTAGCTGATTGAATCTTCTGATGATGTCTTCCTTATGCTTTTGTAGAATAAATATTTTCTCTCTATGAGCAGTGATAACATTCCAAGTTGACTTGTCTTTGTCTGTAGATGCACTCTATGTACTAGAAACAACTTTCAACTGGGACTCAATGGATTCCATGTGATCTTTGATACTCTATGTCACATCTAGCCACTTTATCCAATAAGAAAATACAATATTTTCTTTAGAATCACAAGCTTTCACAACTTCCAAGATCTTTTCCACATTGGTGTGTGCCAGAGCACACTTATCATGAAGTTCTGAAATACTTTTCTCTGCCATTTTCTCTTCAATCTCTTGCCTGGTCTTCTCACCAAATCTAGAGGCATACTCCTTGAAGGATTCCAATAGAAGTTTCATATTTTCTACCAAAGTGAGAGATGTATCTATTCATGTACTGAGGGTGGCCTCCTACAAAGTTTTGAGGGCATCATCAATAAGCTTTCTCCCCTTTTGGTGTGTTTCCAAAATTTATTTTCTTTTGGATGCATGCAAAGCATCCCCTAACACCAATTTTTGAATGAGATATATTTTGTCAAAACCCACATTTCCTTGAACCATGGGGAGTTGTAGAAGTTCTGGAGGAATTATTGGTTGGAACCTTATTTTCTTGGATAACAATCCTTTTAATACATCATTGTCAAAGGAGGATTCTCTAGAGGACCTTTGTGATTCCACGACCCACCTTTTTTCTTCTTCATTCTTTCTAGTAGTTTCCCCATCTCTTTCTTCTTCCTCTACTCTTTCTTCTTCCTCTACTTTTTCTTCTTCTTTTTCATCTTTGTCTCTTTCTTCTTCATTCCTTTCACCTTCATCTTTATCTTTTTCTCCTTCAACTTGCTTAGGAAGGACAATGTCAAGCTTCTCATCTTTAGATTCTTCCTCATTTTGTTTCTCTGTCTCTGGAGGATCATTTGTAACCCTTATTTCCAAAAGGATATCTGCATCACTTGTTTTTGGAGAAATGTCTTCCTTTACCTCTACAGAATCCTCTTCTCCTAATTTTGGTGCAAAACCAAATAAGAGTGCACCAAACACACCATCTATCTCAGCCATACCCCTGATGGCTTCTACAGTTTCTTTCTTTATTTTCTTTATTTTCCTTTTATCTTTTTTCATTAAAGTATTCACCCTTTGCTTCATTCGAAACATCTTTGAGCATTCCTTCTTCAAGGTTTCCATATCATTTGTGGTCAAAGAAGACCCAATTTTCTCAAATTCCTCAGTTCTTATCTTTTCTTCCAACTCAATAGCCTTTGATCTTATTTTCATCAAGGCATCCCACAATTTCTCAGATACATTGGACTTAACATAGTCCCAACTAACTTCCAAAGTAATTACATATTGAATAATAGCTAAAATCAATGTTTTCCTATCCTCTCTGCCTACTTGAGTATAAATTTCTATTGTAGGCTACATCATATCTTCAAAATGTACTAAGCTATTTACTAATGCCTTTAACCTAAGAGGGGAACCAGATCTTACCAATGATGCCTTTTGTTCTTCCTCATTCGGAGATGCCTCTTCTGACATCTTTTCCCATGTCTATTTTGGTGTGCACATGAATACAAAAACCCTGTTCTTCATCTTCTTCAGAGGATGACACATATAGATATCTCTTAGTGCCAACACTTGCTTCATGTGAAGCACCTTCACTAGACGGCATGTTCCCTTTCTTCTTCCTTATCAATTTGGCTACAAGGTCTTCCTTCTCTTCTTGCTCTTTAGTGATACTAAGTTTTTTCTCCCTTGTTGCCTTTTCCTTTCTACCTCTTTTGAATGATGCCATCAGAGAAGTCTCTTTCCTTTTTCCTGATCTTGTAGAAGGTCTAGAAGGAGCCGAGCCTTTTCCTTTACCATGAGCACTAGTCTCTACCTTTACTGATGTAGGAGCAAAGGTTGTTTTTGAAGGAGTAGTCCTATCAGATCTGCTTAGTCCTAATGATTCTCCAGTAATCTTCTCTCCCTTGGCTCTTCCCTATGCAATTTTTTCATCAGTGAATCCAACCTTTCTAAGCATTTTATCTACATTCTTTCTTATCACAGGCATCTTATGTTGCATGTGAATTTCCATAGATTTTTATTCATATGTGCCCATTCTTGGTTCACTAGAATCTTTTGGGCTTTTAAATAAAACTTGTACATAGCCTTTTGCTTCATCCTTTGTAACTTCATAACCCCATGGTTGGATCTAGATAGTCTAAGGTTCAACTACTTCAATCATGCACTCATCTGAGGAGGCATGAAATATGATGTCATCCTTGTACTTTTCAACAATTTTCCTTGGGATCCTTTCTTGTTCATTCATGTTGCTTTTGAATACAACAAAAAATGTTGTTAGAGCATTGTCTTGATTCTTTAGGTCACCAAGTTATGCATATAATCAAAAAAATTATATGCAATAGGTCTTGATGTATCCCAAATTACCACATCATCTCTTTTGGGAAGTCGTCTAAGAAAGTAGAACAATAGACAAACAATCAGGGAACCAAACTTAAATGAATATTTATTTTCCCTTGTCATCTTTAGATTTTCAAACAATTGTTGTCGGAGAAGTTCCCACAGATCATATTTTGTTCCATTTCCTACCATGTCATATCCGGTGTATATAGCTATAGCAAACACAAAATTTTCCCTATTTGTGAAGTAGATCTTGTGTCCAATCATTATAGCTGCATACTTTACAGAAAGATTGGTAATAGGTTTTGTTGCAAGGGCTCTTCTATCAAATGTTGCTTTGGTGAGTTCCATCACCACTTCAATTTTCACTGACTTCAACACTGGTACTGGTTTGGTATCACTGAGTTTGACGAAAAACTTAATCACTTCTTTGGTTATTAGGTGAGGTATATCTATCCAAAAAAACTTATCATGAATTTTTCTAAGAGCAAGTTTAACATACTTGTCATCAAGAGTGGAACTAAAATTGGGAAATTGATTCCACTAATCTAGTTTCTTCGCAACAATATTTGCATACTTGGGTTTTACCAAGAAATCATCCTCGATGAGCTTATTGTGCCACATATCTATCAATTTTCTATGATTATACTCCTCATTTTTAACATGAATGTACATTCTAGTGT
>VDFB02000015.1:563363475-563386323 GCA_007258455.2 Sequoia sempervirens | reverse complement strand
CTTTCTAAGTTACGTCATTGCCAAAGAAATAGTGAATAATTCCAAGATATAGCATCACAAACCCTTCTTTGAACTCATGTTCTTCATGGCTTAGTTGACAATCACAATGTGGTTTTGACGACAATAAGCACAAGATTCTCTAGTTTCCAAAGGTGGAAGCAACTTATACCCCGAGTTTGACACAAGTATTTGCTCCTAAGCACTTGTCCACACTCCAAATACTCCCCTCAAACCCTTCTTAACATTGATCAACGCTTACATGAAGCAATTTTGTACAAATCCCTCAAAGTACCAGGTTTTACATGTAATATAGTTGCAAAAATAAACAAATTGTCCTTAATAACTCACACAAAAGGATGATTTAGTGACCCTCCTATTTTCAACACATGTATATAGGCCTATAGAAAATTAGTACCAAGATTCATATATTTTCCCCAGACACATCAAAAGTTATGGGGTTTTTGAAGCTCATTATAAACCCTAGGTTGGGGACAACAATGTTTTATAAGATATGCAATGTTTCATAAGTTGCATTAGTTATGTAATGTAAAGTAATGATTTGAGTTTTAAAGATATGCATTGCAATGTAATCAACAATATCAATATGTTTCATAAAATGATTGGTGTGTTTCATAAAATGCACTATAATTAGCGATATGGATATCATTGAAAAAAATGCATTACAAGTACTTTTCTTGTGGTATGGAGGTAGATGTATGTATGAAAAATGTTGTAGCATAGACATGTTTGATAATTCCAAATAGCTCACTACCTTCTTTAATAAAATTCTTTGGTGTGTTCTATAAAATGCAATGTAATCAACCTTATCAATATATTTCATAAAATTCATTACTTACTTTTGTTCTATGTGTGTTTTTGAACATGTAGCATTCAACGTCATGTTGAGGAAATGAGAAAAGTCTCTAACACCGGAAGAACGTGTAGTTAAAATGAAAGGAGAAGACAATAAAAAATTGTATCTCGTGAAGCAAAGGAATTGCAGCCCATACAACCAAAAATTCTCGTGTAATCTACGAGAGATGTCCAATTGGAAAAACAAAGGGCATGAATGAACAAATATCGCGGAAGGACACAAATGGATCTCAAAGTTGGGGGCACATCATCAACCATAGGTGAAGTTCAATACACATCTCCAGTTGAAGACACCAACAACAATATATGTGGTTTCAAGTACATTGGAATCACATCTCCAGTGAACCTGTCAACAACATTGCATTTTCAAAAGTACATTAGCAAACACATCTCTATTTGAAGGCCTCCCTGGCTTGACATTTCAAGTTGGAGGTACAACATTGTTTACATGTCAATCTCAAGGTATTTCATCAATTGCACCTTCGATTGAAGATACATGATCTATCCCCGATGTTGTTGAAATTCCTAATGTTGACACAAATTTACATTTGAGAACTCCTCCTAGATTTTTGCATAGAAAACCTATATTTCTGATTGATATTGATTCCAATTTTTTGAAATGGATGCCTAATAAGATTCAAAAATTTACATGTCAAAGATATGCATAGAGGATATGGAGTTTATTTTTTGAGAAGCTAAGTGAGGGTGGAAGATGCCAACTATTTGTTGAAATGATGAGGAAACTGAAATTTAGGCCCACCATTAAGGCTCTTGGGCTAATATTTTTGAATGACTCAAGTGAAAATTACGTGAGCCACATCAAAGAATAACTGGGACCTCTCCCAATCAAAGAGATGTTGTAAGAAGAATAATTGGTAGTAAAATTCATGAGCCATATCCAAAGCATTATTTGGATACAACTCAAACCCAATTTTTTTTTGATTTTGTATAGAAGTTTCTTGAAATTAAAATGCGTCAAAGGTATTTTGGAAATGCTAAAAAACCTTTTATGTCAAAATAAATCCGCACATGTACTACTTGTTTTGTAGATTACATATTGAGTTTTCTAACCATTATGATGTTCATCGACGTATATGTGTAGATATGTATACTGACAATGTTTTGTAGGAATGTAACATAAGGCCTCCACCTAAATCCTTAAGGGAATTTTTATCTTCCATTTTATGTGAAAGAGAGGATGGTCAAATTTTTTACAAGTCATGTTTGGATGGCACATATGATCATTGTGGTGGCATGCAAAATTTTCCAATTTTCCAAGACATGACTAGTACACACACAATTGGAGACAAAATTGTGGAATTTGGAAAATACAAGACAATGGCCTACAATCTAAAAGATGGGAAAGAAGCAAAGAAGTGTGAATTGGTCAGTGATAAGATTCCAGTGTATCAGTTTATGGGAATTTTTTCATGATCAGGTGGTCTATGAGTATGCAAGGCATACACATAGAGCTCAATGGTTGGACTAAAAATTCAAGTTATGCAAGGACATATTTCCACCTCATAGCATCATTTTAGTTGTCTAATTTGTGGAGAACTACACACTACAGCCATAGAACGAGGTGCAATCACAGTACTAGAACTCCACGCAGGTTGCTATATTTGTGCATATAACATTCATTCATGAAAATGATAGTACAAAGGAAAACTAGAAAGTATTGAGGGAGTATCACTTTTACATCAGTGATGATCGCACACATTCTACAGAGTTTTTCCAAGGTTGCTTTCAAATGTTCTATGCTAATCTAGCTAGTAGGGGCATATCATTTAGTCAACATATCATATGGTCAGATAATTGTACATCGCAATTCAAGAATGTTAGAATGTTTTACTAGTTGAACAAGATGCATAGGATTAGTGATGTTTAGCATATGTGGAACTTCTCAGAGGTCGGGCATGGAAAGGGGGAGCATGATGGAGTAGGTGCATGTATTAAAAGATCCCTAGCATGAGAAGAGTTAAAGTACAAAGATAGTGTAAAGTTGACATATGCAAGATCAATTGTCTAGTGGTACAATCATGCAATGGGTCTAGGTAGTGAAGGTAATTCTTTAGTTCATAGATTTTTTCATTTAGTAGATGATACATTGCAAAATATGAGGATTGTTGTACACTAACAGGATCGAGCGAGCTACACTCTTTTAGAAGCTCCAATGCAGGTACATGGACTATCCATATGTGGAAGATGGCATGCTTTTGTTCTACATGTACACTTCAAGCATGGAATGATTGTGAGTCAACAAAGTGGGTTGACAAATGATCTATAAGAATTCTAACCCCACTTGACACTTATCATCTCCCGACAGCTCTACAAATCATGGAGATGCAATCATCCGTTGACTTTGATCATGTATCGGACCTACTAGAACCAAGTAATATATCTTACTTATAGGTTTTATTGTGATGTTCATTAAATACATCTAATAAGATGAACATATCAATGCAAGGAACATTTATGCAGTAATTGTAGATGAAGACAATGAAGAGGGTATAGATTATTACTTGTGTCATTGTATCAAGGGAAAAAATAAATTGGAGGCCCCAATTATAGACGAAGAAAACATAGAATATCCTACAGGTTCGGTGGTTGTTACTAGAACATGGCTTAGAAGGTACCCAGTTAAGAATGTTGCAATTTAGTTGTTTGACGACTTCGACACGCATCGGAAGATTCTTCACTACTCGAACCTTGTTGTCACCACCAACGTTCATTTGATCAAATATAAGGGAAGACCTACGAACAAGAACTTGTGGAAAGTGTGTGAGTCTAACCACGAGGAAATACTTGACACAATAAAGAGTAGAGAAGACCCAGATGGTTCCCTAGATTGATTTGTAAGTATGCACATTGAATTTGTAGAGTCATGTTATTGATCATTGCTTTCTTTCAAGCATTTAAGTTTGATTGTAGAAGAGTTTGCAAAATTGCATTATTGTTAATTTCTAAAATGACGATTGTATGTTTCTCTCTATTGACCACCTTTAAGTTGGTATTCTCTATTGGTGTTTGATGTCATATGCATTTATGACTATCATTGATGCATTTGTGACTGTAGGTAATACTTAAGTTTTTCAACTTAAGAAAAGAACAGCATTGGTTGTTGGTGCAAGTGTTCAATGGTATGAGAAACATCGGTTGCTGGTGCATTTTATGGTTCTCAATCTTCTCTTTCTTTTCCATCTCGTATATTTCTTGGATTCTTATATGTTACATGTTTTATGTTAATTATGTCAGTGATATATTTAAAATTTATACTTACGATCATCGAGAGATGATAAAGTAGTGAAAGATGGGCCACATCACCATTGTAGGACCTTCAATCAATCTACTTAGATCTCGTTAGAAGGTGCATGTCTAAAATTATTTAGTTATTGGTATTTTAATGATTTTTATGTGAGTCCATGTCTAAGATTGATAGGCTTTTGCAATTTTTTTGTGGACCAAATTCTAATGAGAGTACACAACCATGGAGAGGCTACTACCCATGTGTTTCCAAGGGAGCAGGGGATGTACATTTTTTGAAGCATTTTGGAATGCAAATAACTAGGCCACTTGAGGTGGATTGGAGAAAAGAAATTGGGAAGCAGCTCCTTTTGTTTCTTCTTGTACAATATATTTCATGATCTGGGCTGAAAATGGGAGGATTATTTCCCTACATGTATTGCTACAAGTATTAAGAAATGGGAAGATTTTCAAGATATTTTTCCATCACTATTGTAATATTTTTTATTGACTTAGTGTATTTTTTTATATACAAAAATTATGAGAAATGAATACATGCAAATGTGTATATTACTTAATATATGCCTCAAGTAAATGTGTATATTACATTTAAAGTTAGTTGTAATGCTTCATGGTTTACATTTAAAGTTGTCTTCAAGGAAAAGCATGTGGATTTATGACAAAATCTGAAACAATGTCTTATATTGTACAAAGGCATATGGATTTAATAGATGATTAGATAGATATGTGACAGTGTCTTAATTCATTGCAATGTTTTGTGATGCTCTTCTCATTTTTTTCATGTGAATGGTTGAAGTTCTATTAGGATTATTAAAGAATGTCATCATAGTCAAAGGACACTATGAGACACTTGTCTCATAACTCCTATATTCCCTCCAACATCATAATAAGGAAAGACTCCTTCTAAGACCTTTTGTCCTTATGGTCTTTGTGAGCATTATGAGAAGTGGCTTCTTCTCCCACCTTTCACTCCACCTTGTCAACGTAGGAGGAACATATTCCTTGTTTATCTCCCTCATCCCAACCAATCCAATCCTTGTTGTACATGTCATAAGACCAATTCTCCAATCGCTGATCTTGTGCCACATGCATGTACATTTCCTTAGCCTATAAAAGGAAGCTCATCACCTCCATTTTTAACACGCACAAGAGCTATCATACTTACATGTTTAAATCTCATATCAATTATCCAAAAGTGTGCCTTTGTCTTGCATCATCATAATCATAGCATTAGCATTATCATTATCATTGCATTCTCATTAGAATAGCATAGCAATCTCTAAAGCATTGTAATTGCAGCTACTTCATTGTAGAATCATATCCTCATCTCCATTTTAGCATCATCAATAGTTTCATCAATCTCATATCCATAGCTTGCATTGTAGAAGCAATTCACACTACATATCAAAATCTACCACAAAATCCATTCTACTTATAGCAATCTTGGAAAACAAGGAAGTGATATTTTGAGAATCATTATCATCAAGAACAAGATCACAAGTGACAAGATACCCCATTTATATGAGGCATACACTATCCCTACCTTGTCAAGCCTAGTGAGCTTGACAAGCTAGTGAGCTCACTAGCTTGCCAATTCGGTAGGCTTCACAAGGTAGGGGCAATGTATGCCTCATAGAAATGGGAACTCATGGTGATGAACATCACCATGAGTCCCCATTTCTATGAGGCATATGTTGCCCCTACCTTTTCAAGCCTACCAAATTGGCAAACATATCTTGAGGACAAGACATAGTTTTGAAAGGAGGGATGATGTGGTGCAGGGCACCATAGGCCTCCATGATCCATGAAAGAGTCTAATGTTGTGTTTTGGTGTTTGATTCATGTTTTTGATTGAATAAAGTCTATTTAGACCATGCTTAATGTCTTTGTGATGTTTTTGGATTAGTTGTATTCGAATTGTAAAAATTGCTCCAATTTGCTAAAAGTTGTCAAAAGTTGCTATGCTTTGCAACTTTACATTTTTTGCATTTGGAGGAAGTTGAATAGTTAGGAGATAAAAAGGTAGTTGTAGTCAATTGGTTTTGCTTGGAAAATATTAAATACACCATGTAATGATCGAACCAAGGTTCTAGAGGAAATTTTGTAAGTTGAACATCAATAAAGTTTTAGTTTTCTGCATTTTTCTATTGTAATTTGTTGCTACATTTCATTGAATTCCATTCAGTTTTGAGCATTTTAGAAGCAATTTACTTCATATCACTTTGAAACCCTAGGTTTTGGTGCTTTGAGAGAATAAAATGGAGTTTTAAGCCATTCCACTGGTGAAATAGTCTAAGAACCGATGGAATGGAGGTAATTAGGATGTGTTTTGAGTTTTTGAAGTTTGCAGGAGCAAGGGAGGAGGTTTGATGAAGACTACGTGATGCCTTAGGTGGAAAATCCTTTTTTTTTTGGCATAAAAAGTTGCATAGGAGTAAGGTTTTATAGAAAAGGTGTTTGGGAACCATTCTAGTTGATAGAACTTGCATGTACAAATCCCATATGACATGTTGGGTGCTCTGGAATGAAGAATTGATGATTGAAGTTGGTAGAACCAATAGTTGACCTGTCAAACAAGCCTAATAAGGCCTATGGTGAAGCGTAGCAGCAAAAAATTGAGATTTGTGTTACAAAAAAACCACCACTATAATTTTTATATCTTTTGAAGTGTCAAAAAGGGTATCTATAACAGTTATTAGATTCTGGGTTGGAGGTCTTATCTGAAAGTTATGACAAAAATACCCTATTTGTTGTGCTACAAGGAATAATGGCAACTTATAAAGAAAAATCATTTGTTTGATGTGTTAGGGTTTTGACCAGTAGTTTTTTTGAATTGGTTTGTGATCCCACTTCTACTCTGCATCATGATGTTAGTTATTTTTCCATGGTGTCCAATTTTGACTTGATGGAAAAAAGTGTCAATTGTAAGCAATATAAAGTTGCGAAATGGTGCAACTTTCATTCTACAATTCGTATGACCAAACGGACCATTCCAACGCATCTGGATGGGTACGTTTACACTATGCATGGTCCTCTTTCACACTCAAACACACCGAATTGCTCCAAGCTATGTTCAACCGACTTGATCTCTTAAGGGTCCAATGTGCAAAAGGGCAATAATCTTTCATAGGCTATTACTCAGAAACCGTAACACTTATGAACTCTCTGCCTGAGCCTATGATATTGCGTTGGGACCCTCTACAATAAGGGTATGTGCAGGATCATGATGGGTCAAAAAGTGGTGATATTATAGGTTTTGTAGGGTATGTAACTAATGACTTTTTTTTACCCAAAATTGATGAAATGAAAAAAGTTTTTAAAAGAGATTTTCAGCTTTCCACTAATATAAATTATGCTTTACTTTGAATTTAATAAATAATTATTATTTATTTTCTATTTGAATTACAACTAAAGTCCTAATTGATAGGTTGATTAAAAAACATTATAGCTTTCAAACGGTATCACATTTTTGAATCCAAAACATGTATCACATTCTTCTTCACATACTATAGGATTAAAAAAAATGAATTTCATGAAGTTTTGACCAAGTTAAGGTGGTTAGACATACAATTTTTAATTTTTAAGTTGTAATAAAAAATCATAATTATTATCTTGGAAAAAAATTACAAAAAATATGCATGACATTGGGACATGAGTCCTCTACTTACATCTAAAATATTATAAAAATTTTATCATTTTATTGTGGTTAGGGTTGTCGGACACCTACTTCTTATTTTTCCTAAATTTATGTACTACTGCATTGAAATTTAAATTTTCACCAAATAGCTTTTTAAAATAAAAATAAACCTAATAGTTTAGAAACTACATTCAATTTGCTACATATTCTATTCTTACATATTTTTAAAATAATATAGATAACTTTATTCTTTTTATATCAAGCAGTTTAACTCGATTTTTCTGAATTTTTTGCCACTTGGGCCTATTTTTTCTATGATGATCCTCCGCACATACCCATAACCTCTCTTGATTTATGTTATCCTTAGTCATTTTCTCATGGTTTCTAATTCTCGCTTGATGGAAAAAATGTCAAATGCAAGCAGTGTAAAGTTGTAAAGTGGTGCAAATTTCATTCTACAACTCGTGTGACCAAACAAACTATTCCAACACATCTAGATGGGTACATTTATGCTAGGCATGGTCCTCTTTTGCACCCAAACATGTGGAATCGCTCAGAGCAACATTCAATCAGATGAATCCCTTAAGAGTTCAAAGTACAAAATGGTTGCAAACTTCAACATGTTGTTACTCAGACACCGTGACGCTTAGAAACTTCTCATCTAAGCCTATGGGATCAAATTGGGCCCCTCTACAATAACATCTCTCAGTTTTTGCTATCTTAGAGACCTTTTCCAGTAGTGGTGAGTTTTTGCTTGGAAAAAAAGTTGTCAAATGCAAGTAGTTGAAAGTTGCAAAGTGGTGAAACTTTCGTTCTACAACTCGTGTGACCAAACGAGCCATTCCAACGCATCCAGGTGGGTATTTTTATGCTATGCATGGTCTTCTTTCACACCCAAACATGCGAAATTGCTCTGAGCTACATTCAACCGACAGAATCCATTAAAAGTCCAAAGTGCAAAATGGCTGCAAACTTCAACATGTTGTTACTCGGACACCGTGATGCTTAAAAACTTCTCATTTGAGTCTATGGGTTTGCATTGAGCCCTTCTAAAATAACCTCTCTCGGTTTTCACTATCTTGGAGACCTTTTTCCCATGGTGCCAAATTTTCACTTGGAAAAAAAGTTGTCAACTGCAAGTAGTTGAAAGTTGCAAAGTAGTGCAACTTTCATTTTGTAATTCGTGTGACCAAACGAACTATTCTAATGCATCTAGGTGGGTACATTTACAGTAGGCATAGTCCTCTTTTGCACCCAAACACACGAATTCGCTCTAAGCTACGTTCAACTGACAGAATCCCTTAAGAGTCCAAAGTGCAAACTGGCTACAAACTTCAACATATTGTTATTCGAACATCATGATGCTTAGAAACTTCTCATTTGATCCTATAGGATCATGTTGGGCCCCTTTACAATGACCTCTCTCAATTTTTGCTATCTCAAAATTCTTTTTCCCATGGTGGGGAATTTTCACTTGGAGAAAAAGTTGTCAAATACAAGTAGTTGAAAATTGCAAAGTGGTGCAACTTTCGTTCAGCAACTTGTGTGACCAAACAAACTATTTTGACATATCTAGGTGGGTACATTTACGATAGGCATGGTCCTCTTTCACACCCAAATGCATGGAATCACTCCAAGCTACGTTCACTCGGTTAAATCCCTTAAGATTCTAAAGTGCAAAATGGTTGCAAACTTCAACATGTTGTTACTCAGACATCGTAATGCTTAGAAACCTCTCATCTAAGCCTATGTGATCATGTTGGGCGCCTCTACAATAATCTCTCATTTTTTGCTATCTTAGATGCCTTTTTCCATGGTGGCGAATTTTTGTTTGGGAAAAAAGTTGTCAGATGCAAAAGTTGAAAGTTGCAAAGTGGTGCAACTTTTGTTCTGCAACTCGTATGATCAAACGAACTATTATGATGCATCCAAGTGGGTACATTTACACTAGGCATGGTCCTCTTTTGAACCCAAACACATGGAATCGCTTCAAGCTACATTCAACTGGAAGAATCTCTTAAGAGTCTAAAGTGTAAAATGACTACAAACTTCAGCATATTGTTATTCAGACACTGTGACGCTTAGAAACTTCTCGTTTGAGCCTATGGGATCACATTGGGCCCCTCTATGATAATCTCTCTCAGTTTTTACTATCTCAGAGGCCTTTTCCTGTGGTGGTGAATTTTCACTTGGAAAAAAAGTTGTCAAATGCAAATAGTTGAAAGTTGCAAAGTGGTGCAACTTTCGTTCTACAACTCGTGTGACCAAATGAGTTGTTCTGACATGTTTGAGTGGGTACATTTACACTAGGAATGGTCATTTTTCACACCCAAACACACGGAATCACTCTGAGCTATGTTCAATCAATTGAATCCTTTAAGAGTTCAAACTGCAAAATAGCTACAAACTTCAGCATGTTGTTACTTGGACACCGTGATACTTACAAAATTCTCATATGAGTCTATGGGATCGCGTTGGACCCCTCTACAATAACCTCTCTCATTTTTTGCTATCCCAGAGCCCTTTTCCCGTAGTGGTGAATTTTTGCTTGGAGAAAAAGTTGTCAAATGCAAGTAGTTGAAAGTTGTAAAGTGATGCAACTTTTGTTCTACAACTCGTGTGACCAAACAAACTGTTCTGACGCATCTAGGTAGGTACATTTACACTAAGTATGGTCTTCTTTCACACCCAAACATGTGAAATCGCTCTAAGCTACATTCAACCAGGAGAATTCCTTAAGAGTTCAAAGTGCAAAATAGCTACAAACTTTAGCATGCTATTACTCGGACATCGTGATGCTTAGAAACTTTTCGTATGATCTTATAGGTTTGTGTTGGGCCCCTCTACAACAACCTCTCTAAATTTTCTATCCTAGATGTCTTTTCCCATGGTGGAAAATTTTCGCTTGGGGAAAAAGTTGTTAAATGCAAGCAGTTGAAAGTTGCAAAGTGGTGCAATTTTCGTTCTGAAACTCATGTGACCAAACGAACTACTCCGATGTGTCTGAGTGGATAGGTTTACGCTAGGCATGGTCCTCTTTCGTACCCAAACACGTGAAATCGCTTTGAACTACATTCAACTGGTTGAATCCCTTAAAAGTTTGAACTGCAGTTGTTGTCATCGAATAGTGCACCCTTGCTAAGATGCAAAACTCAGCCTACTAGTGAAACATTAGAGTAAATGTAAGAAGATGAGTCCATGAAATGTGAAAGTTTTTTCCTTAGGAAAAAAAATGAAATCGGCTTACAAAAAATAGGATCCCATTTTTAAAAAGTGGAATCTCATTTTTAAAAAGCGGGATCCTGAGCCTAAATTTAAAAAATGGGATTCCGTTTTTCAAAACGGGATCTCGTTCTAAAAATATATATTTTTGGAAAATCTTCAAAATGGGATCCCGTTTTGAAAATTTTCCAAATAGAAATTTAAAATGGCAAGTTTTAAAATGAGATCCTTTTTGAAACCTTGTCATTTTGAAACTTTCAATTTTGAAAATTCCATTTTAGAAAGTTTTCAAAACGGATCCCATTTTGAAAACTTTCCAAAACCATTTGAAAACTTTTCTGGAAACTTTCCATTTTAGCAATTTCAAAACATTTCTAGAACCATAAAAAAATTTGTTTTTTTATGAAACGGGATCCCATTTTTTAAAATATGAATTTTTAGTTGGGGTTTTGGCTTGTTTTTTGGTTCGGGAAATGGCTTGGGGACGTAAACTTAAGCTTTGGACTTGGTTTGACCTACAACTTGAAGGTCATGTTAATGTTACAGGAAAATAGTGATTTTGGACATATGTTTGAAGACCTATTTTGCCAAAAAAATTTACGAAATTAAAACCCATTATAGATGAGACAGTGCAAATTCAAAATATGTAATTTTTTTTACAATTTGATTATTTTTTCTATTTTTCAATTAATTTCTAATGAAACTAATCCATAAACTTGAATTATCAAAGTTTTTTAGTAGTTTAATAACTTTTTATTAAAATATTTTTTTGTAAAACGAATTGAACCAGAACGTACTTCAAACAATTATTTTTAATTAAAAAAAAAAAAATCAAAAATGATAAGTTTAGGCCATCTTATGCGTGTCGTACATGACGATTTTTCAAAACGACAAATATGGCTAATAAAAATTTAACAAAAAAAAAATTCAATAAAAAATTACAAGAAAATATCAAAAAACGTGCTTCAGTGAGTCACAAATCTTTTCCCAAAAGGATTTAGAAAAATACGATAATTTAGTTCAAAATATGGATGTCGTACACATGCATGGTATGGTAAAAAAAAGTGGTTTTTAAACAGTGGTTTTTAGAAATGCCTATTGAAACTCAATTTGTACCATCTGGGTATTGAAATAAATTACATATTTGGAAACTAGATTCTAAGTACTACATTTTATTATCAGTGACTTTTTTTAAGATTTCATCTCTAAGTGCTTCAAATTTTAAAGTCAAATGTGACAAAATCTGAAAATCAGGGAAAACACTTCCACCTTTTGGCCAAAAAGTGGACTCAACTTCTTGCACACACCCATTGGATCCGGATATTCAATATCCATAACATATGGTTTAATATCATATGCTAATTTTCACATGAAGAAAAACCATGAAACCATAGACAAGGCAGTAATCTGTTTGAAAAAATGCCTCAAAAAAATCTGGTCTCATGGTGATGGAATGGTATGACGAATGCCAAGACAAGCAAATTGCTATGGATTGTCATGGCATTCCATCACCATGAGACCGCATTGCTTTGAGGCAATTTTTCAACCAGCTCACTGCCTTGTCTTTTCTATTGCTTACTATTATGCTTCGATAGATTTTTTCCAAGCATCCATAGATTGTTTGAAATCACCTATTTTAGGCTTTTAGCCATAGCAACAAGGCAGTGAACTATTTGATAAAATGCTTTGGTAGACATGTATGAAAAATGTGGTAGCATAGACAAGGCAGTGAACTTCTGAAAAAAAGCCTCAAAGAAATGTGGTATCATGGTGTGATGGAATGCCATGACAAGTGAATTGCTATGGATTGTCATGGCATTGCATCACCATGAGACCACATTTCTTTGAGGCATTTTCTCAACCAGTTCACTACCTTGTCTATGCTACTACTTACTATTATGCTTTGTTAGATTTTTTCCAAGCATCCATAGCTTGTTCGAAAGCACATGTTTTAGGGTTTTAGCCATAGCAACAAGGAAATGAACTATTTGATATAATGATTTGATAGACATGTATGAAAAATGTGGTAGCATAGAAAAGGCAGTGAACTCTTTGAAAAAATGCCTCAAAAAAATGAGGTTTCATGGTGATGGAATGCCATGACAATCAAAAGCAATTTGATTGTCATGGAATTTCGTCACCATGAGACCACATTTCTTTGAGGTATCTTTTCAAATAGCTCATTTCCTTGTCTATGGCTTGTCATGGCATTCCATCACCACATTTATTTGATGCATTTTTTCAAACAGTTCACTGCCTTGTCTATGCTATTGCTTACTATTATGCTTTTCATATATTTTTTCTAACCATCTATAGCTTGTTCAAAAGCACTTGTTTTACGCTTTTAGCCATAGCAAGGTAGTGAACTATTTGAAAAAATGCTTTGGTAGACATGTATGAAAAATTGGTAACATAGACAAGGCAGTGAACTATTTGAAAAAATACCTCAAAGAAATTTGGTCTCATAGAATGCCATGATAAGAAAATGCAATTGGCAAGTGATCTTAGTTATTAGTTATGCAATGTGAAGTAATTGCATAACTGCTTAGGTTGACCTTATAAACACTATATTGTAATTGAAATTTTTTCATCTATCAGCATCTAGTTATTAGTTATGCAATGTGAAGTAATGCTTTGAGTTTGAAAGATGTGCAATGCAATGTAATCAACAATATGAAAATAAACTACAAAAATCTATTTTTTACAATTCATTAGTTAAAATCTTTATTTTATTTTCTCTCTATATCTCTATGCTATCGAAATATCTTTCAATTTCAAAAAAAAAAGTTTTTATCTCTTGTTCTACATTTTTTTATGTTTTTTTTAAATATATGATTTTTTCCAAATTTTTCCCAATTTTTTCAAAAACTCTTATACTTTTGGTTTTCCGATTTCTTCCCCAAAATATTTTTGCTTCTATGCATTCGAAGCATGAAGCATACACGTGAATACACGCAATATATGTGAAGTATACACGTGAATAAGTGAAACATACATGTGAATAAGTGAGGCACAAGTAATTGAAGCATTGCAAAGGATACAAACCACCAGGAATGGAGCTTATTTACACAATAAGCATTAGATGGGGCTTATTGAGCAATCAATAGTAATTAATTAAGAATTATATGTTTAAAAAAAATCCATTCCTACAACATTCAAGCATACAATTTACACAATATGCATGATAATATCATTCAAGAATGGCAGTAGCAAAATAAGATTTTTTTTAATCAAAACATCATAAGGCTATACAATGATATATGTTGATAAAAGTATATACAATACATCCAAAAAAGTCATACAATCTTAGTACAAAAGAGCCATATGGACATAAAATGTCACATATATATCGATAGTACAAAAAATATGTTCCAAAATGCCACATAGGCATACAAAAAATGACCCTAATACATAGTCATTTCCCTTTAGGGGAAGGAAAAAGATCTTGTGTTGCCTTCAAAATTCAGCTAGATGGAGTGCTTGTTGGTTCTCTTGTCCTTCGAACATGCTCAATAGTCCTCCTCTCTTCACTCTAGACCTTCAACTGATACAATAAAAATTAAAGATGTTAATACATAGAAATTGAATTGTGGAATGACATATAACAAAATATAATCACTTAGCACATACAGATAGTCATCATGCACATTTATAGCATTACCACGTCCATAATTTGGAGTGACAACCACCTATAGCAACCTTCAAGATAGAAATTAAACTACATAAAAGTATCATGAAAATTTTCTATAATAGACCATAAAAGAGCAAATATAATGTCAAATCGACTAATCTGTTGTATACCTCTCTCAATGGATCAAAACTGGATATTGCTACAACAAATCCATAGTCCATTGTGCCACCAACATCTCCAGGGTTGTCCAATGTCAACAACTGCAAATGAAACAACATATCTAACAATAATATAAAGAATTTTAGGTAGTCCCTTTATAACTATCATAAATGAGAGAGTAAATGGTTGGCCTCAGTTGAGACTACAATATAGTGCTTATAGATCATAGAATGGTGAAAGTACTAAGTCCACTGGGATAGTCCAAACTCTTTCAAATGTCAAAGTTCAGTGCTCATTGAGATTCATATTGCATATGTTGATGAACTAATGTTAATGAGGGCATGTTGTCAACATAGTGATAATGCCACAATGAAGTTCACATGAATGAAGTGAGGATTACTTTGTTACTAGCAGTTTTCAAAGGGATAATGGAACATACGATGAACTAGGATGTGTCTAGGGTTTTACTATAGCACATGAAGTTAGTTGTTGAGGTGTGCAATAGTAATGGAGAAGACAACTTTGGTCAATACTGAGTGGAAGGAAATATTTCTTCTAACGGTGTATAGGATAAAATTTGGATGGAGATGTTATAGCGTAGATGAGATAAAGAGACAAGACCAACAGGGGATAATGGAACATATGGTGAAATAATAGAGGGTACAATGGGATAGGAGTCGAATGCGATAATGGAATATAGGATGGACTAGAATAGATTAATGGGATGGGCTAGGATGGGATAACAAAATATAGCCTGAACTATTAGAGGTTAATGGGATGGGATTAGGAGGGAATAAAGGAACATAGGGTGAATTAGGGAAAGATAGTGGGACAAGACCAAGAGGGGATAATGGAACATAAGGTGAAATAAGATAGGGTAATGGGATGGGAATAGAAGGGGTTAATGGAACATAGGATGGACTAGTGTAGATTAATGGGATGGGCTAGGATGGGATAAAAAAATATAGGGTGGACAATTAGAGGTTAATGGGATGCGAAATTAGTAGGGAATAATGCAACATAGGGTGAATTAGGAGGTGTCTAGGGTTTGACTATAGTACATGAAGTGCGAACTTGACATGTGTGTAGTAATAATATAGAAGAGTTATCTAGGATGAAACATGGATAAAGATGGTATAACATAGAATGGATAAAGGAACATAGGGTGGAACATAGGGGATCATGGAACATCTAGGGTGAAATAATAATGGGTACAATAAGATGGGAATAGAAGGGCATAATGACACATAGGATGGACTAGAAGATATTAGTGGGATGGGCTAGGAGGGGATCATGGAAAATAGGGTGAACTATTAAATGTTAATGGGATGGGATTAGGAAGGAATAAAGGAACAAAAAATGAATTAGGAGAAGATAATGTGACATAATCAAGGAATACTCATGTAATTTTTTTGTTTCTCATCAATTTTTTAGATTTGTATATGCAAAACTACAAAAACTAGCTAACATTGTTTTACAACACCATTAATGCATAAAGGCTACCTGAGTGTAAGTTGTTTGAGAAAATGAATTGTGAGGTGTGGAGGTTGAAAGTCCACTAGGAAACTATTTGAAATCCAAAACATGTTATGAGACAAACATTCAAATATAACATTCAACTGTTCAAATGCAATAATAATATTTTTAATACTAGTTGCATACTTTTGGACTCAACTTCGAGAACGAATGTGGGTCTATAGGAATGGAACACATCTCATGAACACTCTAACCCTAAAATTTCATCATATCAAAATTCTACTAATTTAGTTATTCTTAAATTTTAAAATATAATTTAATAAACAACATTAAATGAACTTGCTAAATTTTACCTAAGTGTCAATGCTGAATGTATCATTCATCAAATCATCTGTGAAAGCCATCGCCTTTGCAACTGATGTAGGTTGTGTAGTTGCATCCTAAGCACTCTGATAATTGTACGTGCAAACAACACCACAAGCACCACAATGGTGGGGTGGAGCTCAGGGCCTACACGTCTCCTCCACATTAGGCTCTACCAGAGGCCTCGCACACTGTAAAATGGTCTGGGTGAGTGAGCCAATTGACTCCAGTGTTTCCACCTCTACACTATCCTTAATAATGGAAGGAACAATGACATGATCCACCATGGGTTTGGCTAAGGGTCTTGGTTCCAACTAGTATTGCATTGTGTAGTAGGTCTATCATGTGTGGAGCCCCCACCTCTACCCTGAAAGTATAAGATGTCAAAATAATTTGGAATCTTATTGAGGAAAAACTCACAATAGAGTTTCCTCAAAAATTATTGTGGTACCTCATGGTTATTTCATGGAGGTTGGTCAAATACCATCCACCACTACTCCCAAAATTTATTTTTAATTAACTCATGGTGGCACCAATGGATGGGGAACCTCCTGCATGCATGAGACAAAGGTGCATAGGTTCTCAGGTCTGTAAATAGGGCACACAAGTCGGCTTTGCTAAAAAAAAAATTCACATCTGCATATGACAAACCACTAGCATAAAATTGTTTCATCTCATGCTTGTTATTTGATCAAAAAATTATTTTCTCGCTCATTTCTCTTACATGAGATAAATTACTTCAATGATTCGGCAATCCCTCTCCTATAAGGGTGGGTTTTGGCATGCTCGGTTAATCTTCCAATTAATTATTCAATGTCTCTTTTATTGTTTTCAATTTGATTTAGAATATTTTCTTGTGTTCCTTAAGGATGCCTATGAATTGATGGAGGGGTTTTAGGTTGTTCTTGTATAGGAGGCTCTTCGTGAGGGGGTGATTGTGAATTCTCAATGTTTCGAGGTAGAGATTCATTCCCTGAGAATTAGAAAAAAGTTTCAATATAAAACCTATTTCAATCTACATTCTAAATCAAATTTAAAATAAATAGAATAAAAATGCATACCTCTTCATAATATTCGACCTCTCTGATGTGTTGGCGGCATCCTTGTGAAGAATTGCAAGCTAAGAGTGCATAAAATGGATGAGATTTGACGAGCGTGAGTTGCAAAGCTCAAATCCTCCAAGCCAAGCTGTGGGTTGAAATGAAAATCAAGTTTGAAATGTGTTTTTTGGAATTTTTTAAAAAAAATTTACATTTGGTGTGCGCTAAATGCTCAATTTTGGCCTTTTTTTCTAAATTTTTCCAATTTGGCATCAAAATTGTGTCACAGATTGGTGCACTTACCTATGAGTACCTTTGAGCATTTAATTGTTTGATAGGAGGTCTTCTTTCTTTGTTCCTCTGGTTCTAGATCTCGCTAATATCTTTCTTGTCATCAATCCTCTTAGTATTTGAACTTTCTCCTTTCTCATGCCCTAGACCACTCTTGTCTTTAGATGTTTTCTAACCAGCAATAAACTCACAAGCATTGCAGAACTTGATTTTAGAATTACCACTTCTTGTTCAAGCCTTATACATTCATCCATCTTTCTATTTACCTTTTCATTCAGAAATTCCTCAATTTTTTTCTTTCCTTCCACTTGCTATTTTAATCCAATGATGTCCTCATTTTCTTTCTTCAATTGATCACAAACTTCTCTTTCTTTGAATTTCTTGATTTGTTCTCTCAATTTCTTGATGCACTCATTTGCTTCCTTGAGTATTTTCTTCAAGTCTTTCTTTTCTTTTTCAGTTATGTCAAGATCTTCAAGAGTTTTTTCGAGTTCACCATAATCTTCTTCAATATGTTCAGTAGGAATCTCTTTTGAAGGAATAGGAAATCTCTTATATGCCATGTGTTCAAATTCCAAGATCTTCCTCAAGTTATTAGACTTTTTAAGAGGAACTAGGCTCTGATACCAATTGTTGAATGCTCAAAATACTGAGAGGGAGGGTGAATCAGTATTCCATTAAACCATTTAGCTATAAAGCATCCAATCATTAAAACATATCTAACTACAATTAAGAATGAAGACATGAAAAAAAAATAACACCACATGACACATGAACACTAGGAAGTTTATGTGGAAAACCCAAAATGGGAAAAACCATGGTGAGGGTTAACTCACAATAATATATCTAGATATAGAATATCACAATGGCTCACTGTTAGGACACATTGTCCTTGAAGGCTCACAACCTGAAGTAATTTACAAAACAAAGTATGGCAATACTGCCAAGATGAGAACTAAGATAGAATACACTTTTCTTATGCTTGAGTTTAGTTCCAATGAAGCACAATAGAAAACACTTCTCTATACAGTGTACTCAACAATTTTTTCTATTCACATATACAATTTCAGACATTTGCACCATACAACAATCCATACATGATCTCTCTGACTTTCCCCACTTCATCATTTATATCTCTCATCTTCATTCTTCTTTTTCTTCAAAAATTTCTTACATATGTATACTTTATACATTCACATACACTAATTAAGTCAGCCTAATTAGAGTAGCCCTATTTCAAATCAAAACTTTGTCAGCTTTATCCTCGAAACATATTCATCTTCGCGCCCAACACAAGTGTGTAATATATGGTATTGGTTGGCACAGACCTAGGATAGATCCCTTTAGCATCCGTAACACATTTAATCTTCTTAACACAAATTCATAATTAGGTCAGCTAGAGTTAGACCTAAAACATCAAGGACTTCAAACATATATGCAATTCGCCAAACATGTAACCCCAAAACTTGTTAACACATTAAATTCTCCTTTAGACAACATCAAATAACTTATCTTCAACTCCACAAGACAAAACAATTAATCATGAGAAAATGTGGAATCTCCCACATCAATGCGCTATATAGAAACTTATTGTAATCCTCAAAATCAAAAATTGTTTTTCATATCTTCCATATGCATTCGCATATCATCATAAAACTTTGAGGCAAGATGAATCTCACAATCACAAATCTATATACAAAATCTTTTAGTGATATCTTTCTTTGTGGTAGAATTCAGACCCAAAAATTGACGCATTGAACCAATATATAAATAAAACATTCTGTACCAACCTACCGCTAACTATATCTTTCCAACCGCATAACCAAGCCAACTGAAGTCTTGTCCGTAGATTCAAATGATGTCAAGATAGAACATATTATCAAACTTTGAATTAATCTTATAAGATAATGTGGACCAAAATACCGAATTAGCATAGCTTGAACCTTTATTACCAGAGCAACTATTGATCTATACAAGTAATGTGAGTAAGGTATGTTGATGTTAATATTGACATCAATGAAAATCTTCCAATTTCCAACATGAGATTCATGTACATGCATACATACACATGAGATTACATATAGTGTGAATACACATGAATATACATACACATTAGATTCATGAGCATACATATATATACAAGATTCATGAACATACACATGAGATTAATGAACATGCATTCATACACATACATATGAACATACATACACATGAGATTAATGAACATACATGCAGGTGATCCCACAAAACTGGTTTACAATTTCTGGGAGATTTAGACTTTTGCTAAAATCACATATTTTTAGAAAATATAATGATTTAATCCCTTAAAATTTTCATTTAAAGCATTCCAATTGAAGAGGGTTTGATCAAACTACCTTAGATCAAACCTCTTCGGATAGAACCCCACTAGTTTTAAACCATACCTATAACGGAGTCTCCTTTACACCTATCAAAATGTTGATAAAAAACAACTTTTGATTTAATTTTTGGGGGATCAAATGAATTCACTTAAAATTTATTTTTTGTATTTAGTCTTTATTATAAACTTCCCAAAAAGTATAATTTTAAATAAATTTAATTTTATTATTATATTTATTTTGTATTTCTTGTGAATGTAGGTTTTTCACCAAAAATCAAACTCTTTGTTCTACGCATGTGGAAAAATAGAAGGATTGTCAAAAAAATTTTAAAATAAGGAGTGCACTAGATATTTAAATCCTTGATCCAAAAATATATTAATTTGATACATACAAAAATTCATGACATTATATAGTCACGCTATGTCTAGAATTGTAATTGGTTTGACTTCACTTGATTAAAGAAAAAAATATCTAATAAAAAACTATTAACAAGTGGAAGCACTAGATATAGAGTTACAAATATAAATTTGAAAATTATAATTTTATTGTTCATGGAAAAAGTTATGTTATAATGGCACCATTTTTTTAAAAATATTTGTTTCTAAAAAAAAAAAAAGTTTTCATGGAGATGGAAAAAGAAGTGCAATTTGATTCAAAAATTTTGAAAAAATATATTTAAAATCTACAGACAAAATTTCACAAAACTCTAGTTTGCATCATCTTCAAATTCCCCAAGGTTTAGCCACTATAGGTGCCCGGAAGTGAAGATTTAGTTTTAAAAAAATATTTTAGTATCCAATTTGGCCAAAAATTGTAAACCACTATTGTGGGATCACCCATGCATACATGTACACATGAACATACATACATACTAATTAGATTTACGAACATGCATACAATTGAGATTCATGAATATACATATACTATAGAATTATGATCATGTATATCTATGAGCATCCAAATCTAAGCAATCTAGCTACATACCATGTGCATTGCTAGAATACACATAAAGCATCACATCCATCATCAATATAACTAATCATGTCTATATCATATTTTTCATGTCCTCATGTAAAAATACATTAATACAATATTTAGTAAATCAACTCTACAAAGCATGCACACATATCCAAAAATGTGTCCCTAGGGCATCTGTCTCCTATAGCTATCATTTTAGCCTATCCCTCTTTGTGGTTATGTGTCATTCTCATCTCTACCACTCTAAGGTGATATGTGCCATTGTCCTTGTAGAACTCACTACTCATCACTCAATGAGATAGATCATCAATAGACCTCAAAATTGTTAAGCCCATACCATAAATAGACCTGCATATAAATATTGAGAAATTATTGAGCATAATCAATATGAACTACAAAGTTAACTAAACATAATCTTAAACCAAATATGATGCAAGATTAAGAATCACTACTTATAATTCTATCGTAGATGTCTCCTGGTGAATTATATGTGACCATTGTAAAAGTTATAACTATTGATCTCAACTGTCTATCCATAGTAGCCTTATTCTCCAAAAAACATCCATTTATAAACAAGTAAATTATTAACAAAAAAAATTTTCAAGACCTATTTTAAACTTAAAAATGGTGGATTTATTGCCATCATAACCTCATTGTGTTTCAAACTTGCGTGAAATAGACCTACATATAAATATTAAAAAATTATTGAGCATAATCAACATGAACTACAAAGTTAACTGAACATTCTCGTAAACCAAATATGATGCAAGATTGGGAGTCAATACTTAGAATTATATCATAGATGTCACCTTATTATGACCACTAAAAAATTTATAACTACTAAAAAATTTATAACTATTGATCTCAATCGCCTATCCACAAAACCTTACATTTATAAATAAGTGAATTGTTAAGAAAAACAATCTTCAAGACCTATTCTAAACTCAAAAATGGTGGATTAATTATCATCATGGATTAATATATCATATATGTCACCTTATGAATTATATGTGGATTTATTACCATCATAACCTCATTGTACTCATAACATAATGGTGGATGTATTGATATGAATCACTTGAAAAATATACCTTTGCTCTTCAAAAAGCCTATATTTTTATATACAAGTGAATTGTTATGAAATATAAGATTTAACCTACTTTTAATGTACTTTTAATCCAATACATAAAAAAAAACATGATTCTAATTAAGATGAACAATATCAATCCCAAATAAAAAATATAGCAGCTACTCAAGTGTGCCTAAGGGGTCATCTCTTACCTTCAGAGTATCCAATAATGCTTCATGATTAGCATTACTAATCATCCATAATTATTTTTTTATTTGTTTTACATGATGCTTCAATAACTTAGCATTCATTGATACAACTAGGTGTGAATACATTTGTATGGATTTTTACTTCTCAGAGTTCTTAAATGCAAGAATGTCATTCTTTCTAATAATATATGTTTGCAACCAAGTTCCAGCAATAACAACTAATCTTGTAAGATATGTGAAAACATCATCATCTATCACATGTTGTGTTAGATTTTT
>VDFB02000015.1:563324016-563363375 GCA_007258455.2 Sequoia sempervirens | reverse complement strand
AAAAGAATAAAAACCAACAATAAAAAGGACAAAAAATAATTAAATAAAAAGAAGAGAAAAGGAGAGAGAAAGAGCAAAAAAGGAGGGTTCAAAACCGAAACTAAAGGGAGCGGAGGGTAGAAAAAATAATCCTAAGGTGAAGAGTAAAGTGAAAATGGAGGATGGCATTGATTTGGATGATGAGGTAAAGTGAAATATTTATGCCTTGCCCCTCCTATTTCACTAGTTGATCTTCCATGCCATTCTTCCTCTTTAGAGGTTGTTGCTTCAATTATGAACTTGATTGCAAATAAAAATATTGATATGAACAAAGAGGTAATCATCCATCATTCAATCCTTAAGTGGTTCTTCATTGAGACAAAAAAAGTAAAACTAAAGACTATTTAAATGGCTAAGAAACTTCAAGGAAAAGGTGCTTGTCCCTATGAAAGAAGAACTTTTCTTCAAACATTGGGAAGTTATGGAATAAATTATTGAATTGAAAATGGAAAACATTAAGAGTGGTGAATGAATTACATTTTTAGAGAAAGATTTGATGGATCAAACCTATTCTAAGGAGGGTAATTAAAGTTAGTAGAGCCCCCATAAAGAACAATGCCAACAACATTAAAATGTTACAAAAGAGATTGAAATCTTACTCCATTCTTGATTAGATCAGTCATAGCTTGAGAACTAGAGGACACAAAGTAAACGTGATGAAGGGAGAATGAGGACACAACCTTCATGGAGAAGCACCTTAACTTTTTGTAAGATTGGAAAGTTGTTGTTTCTCTCTATCAACTGTAAAATTCCTTAGATTCATGTATTCCTTTGATAGATTCCAATTGCACCCCCTTCTATGGCTTGCCAGCAGTTAATTTTGCAAATAATTAATTATCTTTTTTGTTCTATTCTCATCAATTTTACCATCAACTTTTTCATGATGTCACACTTGTGATTTCTATTAACAATGCTCATCACCTATTCACTTTTTTTGTCTTTTATTAAAGGCTTTTGGTATTTCATGGTAATTTATCATGTTGGGTATTTATTTCATCTTTCAAGTGTGGGGCTAATGAATGGAAATGCGTGTTAGTTTAAAGAAAGAAAATTAAGGTTGTAATATTTAATCTAGTGTAAATTAAGATATTATCACTCATAAATTTTTACATAGAGTGCATGAAACTAAATAATTTTGAGATAGGTTTGAGATAGGAAATTTTATGTTGATTAAGAGAAATAAATTAATGCTCCTACAGAATTCTTCAATAGAAATATAAAATGGAAGGTTAGAGGGATACAGAAGGAATAATATTGGGAGAGGCTCAAGTTTGGCATACCTTGTTTTCGTCTACGATACCTTTGCAAGCTTTCTTCACGTAATTTATGTTCCTCTTCTGCTGAATTCTTTCATTGACTCTTCTTTTGTCTTGCTCTTTTGTTTCCCATCTCCTCCTTTGTAAAAATCGCTTGACGATTCCTCTGATCTTCTCCTCCAATAGAACAAAATTATTTTTCACAACTCTTCGAATATTCTCCTCCAAAGCCCTATAAAACCAAAATATCCTTGACAATTTCTATGATTTTCTCTTACTTATATACTGATGTAAAAAGAAAAAAGAAAAAAACAATTGCTAAATTTATTAATTGAAAAAAATCACATACTTTCAATCATAATAGAAAACTTAGAAAAAAATAATCAATTACAAACATAAAAAATAAAAAACAAACTTCCTAAAAATTAAAAAAATGCAAAAATGCTAATATTATAAAAATCAACTTCAAAAAAATAGGGGAAAAAGCAAAAATTAGCCATTTAAATGCTTTTTTTTAGCCTTCGTTTGAAGGCCATTTTAGAGAAAAGTAGGTCGAATAGTTTAGCGGAATGGAGGGGGGTTCATTCAGAGGGGGCTTCATTCGAACCCTCTGTTCATTATAAGGGGGTTCTAATGAACCCCCCTTTTTTCTCTTTCCCCTCCACCATTTCAGTTTTTTTGTATTTTTTGACTATCGAAGCCCAAGAAGGAGGTGCAAATAGAGTCAACTTGATAAACCAAGTTGGGGGACTGTAGTGCTCGAAATGTGCTTTCCAACAACTATAAATTTAATATATTTTGTTTTAGTTTTTTTTTTTGTTTTACTGAACATAGGTTTTTCACCAAACATCAAGTTCAGTAAAAAATTGTTGTGGAAAAATATTAAATTTGAGGAAAAAAAATTGAAAAATATATATGCACTAGGTATTGGTGTCATTGTTCCAACAAAAAATAAAATTGAATTTCAATACATACCAAAAAAGTTATGCGAGCTAAAATGCACCTATGTCTAAATTGTAATTGGTTTCACTTCAAAACTTAATTAAAAGAAAAATATTCAACAAAACATTATGAAACAAAATGAAAGCACTAGATACCAATGTTACCAACCTGAATTAAAAAGAATCAAAATTTTATCCTTTGTAGAAAAAAAGTTATGCATGTCACTTTAAAAAAATATTGTTTACTATTAAAAACTAGTTATCAAAAGAGAGGCCAAAAAAATTTACAATTTAATATATATATATATACAGAAAAAATCTCACAAATCACTAGTTTACATCATTTTCAAATTCCTAACAGTTTACCTACTATAGGTGCCAGAAAATGAAGTTTTTTCTGAAGATGTTTATTTCAATGTCAAGTTTGGCCAAAAAGTGTAACCCATTATTGAGGGATGACCCTATTCCAAGACTAAAGATAGATAAATTTTTGAATCCTCATCAAATTCATGTATCATTAATCATCAAGGTAAGCACCTTTGTTTGCATTTAGTTTCCACAATTAACATTTAATGTTTCAATTTCATCATATCTATGCCCACAACCTAGTTATCTAAATTAACCTATTTATTAATTTCTTACATTAATTATTATTATTATTTTTTAAGTGAAATGCTACCAAAAGGGCTAGGTCCCTATCATTGATCATCATAATAGTACATAATCCAAGCCACAAAGAGTGAACATCAAGAACCTAATGGCCTCAATGACCCCTTGAAGACACTCAATCTATGTTGGAGTAAGAGCATTTTTGTGAAATTTAATTAAATGTGTATGTATCCATTATATTGTGTGTTAGACCTTCCCTTAACACTATCACAATCTGAAAAAGATGGCATTTCGGTCTGCAACTGCAAGGAGCCGAGCTAGGGCATCCGAGCCCTAGCTCGTGTTTGCTCTCTCTGTTTGTGCGAAGGTTGGGGTGGGCGTATGTTTCGTTCTGGGGGGGTTAATCTTTTTGCTGCGGCTATTCTTTGAAGCTCTGGCCTGGTTGGGTTTGGTCATTTTTCCTGCGCGGGAGGGTTTCCTCTAATCTGCTGTGTCTGGGGCCGGATCTTTCCTATGCATGTCTGTCCCAGGCCATTTGGCGGCTATGTCTCAGGGTGAGCCATCTAGGGTTGCGCCCGACATGGATTTTCGTGCTGCGGTGGGCTTGAAATCGCCAAGACAAGGAGCGAGGGTTTTTGAAAACACCCTCTTCTCTCTGAATACAGGATCTATGGAGTTGAATTCGTCTGGTGGATCTTGGATCTCGAAGATTAACGGCTGCCTTGAGCGTTGCAAAGAGAGACCTAAATTGGTGATTCTGATTGAGATGATTGCTGAGGATATTGAATATTATTCAAAGCATTCTCTGTACTACAAATTTTTGGGAATGAGAGTGTCTCTACAATTTTTGGAAACTTGGGCTCGGAGGACTTGGGAGCCAGAGGGTGAAATGGAGGTCATGCTGCTTGCAAATAATTTTTTCATGGTCACATTTATCTGCTTGGCTGATCGCAATAGGGTTTTTGAGGGGGGGGGCCTATTTTCACAACCAAGTTGGGTTGTTCGTCAAGCCATGGCATGCAGGCTTTAATCCCTCGGAGGAGCTTCTGAATCGTGTTTCGGTGTGGGTTCGGTTGCCCAGATTTCCAATTGAATGTTGTCGTGAGGATGTTTTGCACATGCTTGCTTCGATGCTTGGGAAGTCGGTGGGGTCTTCAACACAAACCCTAGGTAAGAAAGTAATGACTTTTGCTCGAATTTGTGTGGAAATTGATTTGAGTAGGCCTTTGCCAGACGCTTTTGATATGTGTGTGGGTCCCCATTTTTGGGTACAACAATTGGATTATGAAACCCTTCCTTTCCGATGTCACCTCTGTCATGAATATGGTCACCTGTTGCGTAGATGCCCGAAGGCTAAGCCTGTGGTGCCTCAGCCTCCACCTCCTCCTCGTAACAATTCTGATGTTGATAAGGGGAAGAATCCTATTTCTGTTGAGGGTGCAGATGCTGAGGGTTATGTTCCTGTTAAGGCTCGTAATCGGAATAGAGGACAAAAGAGAACTTTGATGGAGAGACAAGATGAGGATACTTTTAACAGGTTTGAGGTCCTGGATGATTTGGGTCAGCAAGAAGTTAATCCAGGGTTAATAAGTGTGGATCCGGGTGTGGTTGGTTCTGGCCTGGAGGATCACACTTCCATTACTCCTCCTGCTCCACAGGATGAGTCTGCCATTCCTATGGTCACTGATGTGCAGGTTGGGGCTTAGGTGATGTCGGGTCCAAATGTTGAGTTGGGGCAGGGGGATGGAAGCACGTATTTTCCTACGCGGAATGTTGGATCGGATGTGGCTAAGAGTAGCAAGCCTTCTCCTCAATTGGGCATTTTGCAAAAGGATGGAAAGAAGGGGGGATCGAAGAAAAGTGTTAAACTTGGTAGGAAGAAAGATTTGGAAAAGATTAAGATGATGGGGGAGACTTTAGTGGAGTCAGGGTCTGTTAAGACCCTAGATTCTCATTTTTCGACTCCTTTGAAATGATCATTATTTCATGGAATGTAAGGGGCTTGAACAGTGGCCCTAGACAAAAAGTTGTTCGTGAGTTGGTAAGAAGTCATTCTCCTGATATTCTTTTTCTTCAGGAGACCAAGTTATCTGTTGAGTGCATGATGGGTTTAGTGCCTAAGTTGTGGAAGGATGGTCAATGCCAGTGTATTGGGGCTCAAGGATTCTCGGGGGGTGTGGCTTGTTTCTAGAACCCTCGGAAGATTCAACCTTTGTGGTGGTTATCCTTCAAGTCCTCTTTATCCATGGTTGCCTCATGTCCTGAGTCGAGAGAGTTTGTTCTTTTCTCCAATGTTTATGCACCTGTTGAGTTCCAGGGTAAACTTATTTTATGGACACATATTCGTTTTGTTCGTAGCCTATTTCCCTATCATCCTTGGATCATTGCAGGGGACTTTAATGCTATTATTGAATTAGCTAAGAAATGGGGTGGTATTGCAAGACTAGAGCCTTCTGCATTGTTGTTTCAGGACAATATATCTGCTCTCAATCTTGTTGATATCAAACCTAGCAATGGTCAATTTACTTGGAACAACAGAAGGGTTGGTGATAGTTGCATTGCTGAACGACTGGATCGTTTCATGGTCTCCTGCTTTTGGGTTGGGGAAATGTGGTCTTCTAGTTCTGAGATATTAGACTGGAGAGGTTTGGATCACTGGCCTATAAAGCTAGTTATCTCTTATGCTCGGATGCCTCGAACGCCAACCTTCAAATTCTAGCTAATGTGGTTGTGGGACCCTGACCTTTATGGATGTGTTGCTGAATGGTGGAGGTATGGTAGACCTGCTTATGGTACTGCAATGTATAATTTTGCTAAGCTCCTTCAATATGTTAAGTATCGGCTTAAACAATGGAACCGACATTGCTTTGGAAACATTTACCATGCGAAGCTTGCTGCACAAGCTGAGCTAAATGGTATTACTAGGTTGATTAGGGATGATGGGGTGTCTGAGGATTTTTTGCGGGACGAGGCTAGGGCATTGAAAGCTCTAGAGGAGTGGGAGCTGAGGGAGGAAATCTACTGGAAACAAAAAGCTCGGATTGAGTGGCTTCAGGAGGGAGACAAGAATACTGCCTTCTTCTTCAATTCGGTGAAGGCCAGACGTCATGGTAATTCTATCTCAGCTTTGGTGACTGACAGGGGAGAGGTTCTTTCTTCTACTTAGGATATCTCAAATGAAGCTGTGCAGTATTTTTCTTCTTTATTTAGGAAGGACTTGCAGGGGGACTCAGTTGAAGAGGCTCAGGTCCTCTCTTGTATTCCTTCTTTGGTCTCTTGGGAGATGAAGGAGCATCTTATGAGTGATATTTCTATGGAGGAGCTGGAGAAGACTGTTTTCCAGATGAAGAAGGGTAAAGCTCCTGGTCCAGATGGCTTCCCGATTGAGTTCTTCCAGGAATTTTGGGAGATTATCAAGCTGGATTTATTGGCAGTTATTCAAGAGTCTCAAAAGAATAAGCAAATGCTTCGGGCCCTAAATTCTACCTTCCTTGCTCTAATCCCCAAGGGTGATGGGGCTGATCGGTTAAGTCAATTTCATCCCATTTCTCTTTGCAATGTTATATATAAAATGATCTCTAAGTTGATTGCTGATAGGTTAAAAAAGTGGCTTTCGCTGCTGATTTCTGAGGAACATAGTGGTTTTGTGGTGGGCCGCCAGATTTCGGATGGGGTGGTTATTGCTACAGAAACTATTCATTCTATGGCCAACTCCAAAGATAAGGCTATGTTAATCAAGCTTGACATGGCCAGGGCTTATGACAGAGTTCATTGGTCCTTCCTCCAAAAAGTTCTGGGGGCCTTTGGTTTTGAGGAGTGGATTCGCTAGGTTATGAGTTGTGTGAATTCAGTTTCTTTCTCTGTTTTGATTAATGGGGAGCACTCTGAACTCTTTGGTGCTTCTCGGGGTTTATGACAAGGTGACCCCCTCTCTCCTTACTTGTTTCTTCTTTTGGTGGAAGGTTTGGGACAGTTGATAAAAAGGAATGTGGAGGGGGGTTTCATTCAAGGATGGCAATGGGGAGGTGGCTTACTAGTGCAATCTCACTTACAGTTTGTGGATGACACTGCTTTGATGGGCATGGCTACTATTAGGGAGGCTTCAAACATGCGCAAGGTGTTGGATATTTATCTTGCTGCATCGGGCCAGTCAATTAATGAGGGCAAGTCTTCCATTTTTTTCTTCAATACCCTGAATTCCATTCAAAGGAGAATTGCTCATATTCTCAAATTTCAGATTGGGGATCTCCCGCTGACCTACCTTGGGATTCCTATTTTTGTTGGTAGGCAGTCTAGGGATTCTTGGCAGGCTATTCTAGAAAAATTTCATGTCAAAGTCACTCATTGGAGCCTTCGCTGGCTGTCTTTTGCGGGTCGGGTTCAGTTGCTCAAATATGTGGTTCAGGCTCTCCCTCTTTATAGGTGTATGATTCAGGTGCCGCCGATGGGCTTTGTTAGGGATCTTGATTCCTTAGCAAGACAATTTTTATGGGCTGGTAGTTTATTATCTTCCAAGTGGAACCTTGTTAGATGGGATGTTGTTTGTAGCCCTAAGCAGTTTGGTGGTCTTGGGTTAAGGCAGTCATTGTTGTCTGGTACGACTCTGGCTGCTAAATTGTACTGGCGTTGGTGTGTGGAACAGGTGCAGGTGTGGGCCAGAATTTTGACTCAAAAGTACTTTCCAGGGATTCCTCAAAGTGATATCCCTCGTTATAGCTTGACAGGGAAGGGATCTATGATTTGGAATACTCTCAAGAAAGGGGCTGCGCTCGTTAAGGGTGGCTTATTTTGGATATGCAAGAGTGGGTCAGAGGCACATTTTTGGCATGACGCTTGGGATGGCCACCCTCCCATTGTTTCTCAGTATCCTCATTTGTTTACATTGTGCCAGAGGTTCTGTGAAGCAGGATGGTCGAGGGTGTGCGACTTTAAGTCTCTTTCCTTTCAGGGGTAGTTGGTGGAGGCAAGATGGAAGAATCCTGAGGAATGGCCTATTGTTGGTATGGAGGAGGAGTGCGCTGAGCTTCATTACATTCTTTCTTGTCGAAGTTGTAGCTCCCTCATGGATCAGGATGTGTTGGCTTGGTCTCCTAACCCCAAGGGTGCTTACACTGTTTCTTCTGGGTATCAGGAGTTGCTTTCCCAGCAGATTGAGGGGGTGGAGGTTCATTGGTGGAAGAAAGTTTGGAATAAGTTTTGTTGGCCAAAGTGTAATTACTTTATTTGGACTTTGGCTTGGAATAGGTGTTTGACTTGGGATAATATCCGAAAGAGAGGTTTTTCAGGCCCATCTAGGTGTGTTCTCTGCGGGTGTGGGGAGGAGGACTCTCCTCACTTGTTCTTTCGTTGTTCCTTCACCTTACAGCTCTGGAATTTCTGGTGGGGTGTTTGGAAAAGCCCATGCATTCATGCCTCCTCCTTGGTTGAGTTTTGGATTAGTCTGGGGAGGCCCCCCTCCTCGGCCTCTTTCTTGCAGGATGTTTGGTATGTTGGTCCCATCTTTCTGCTTTGGCAAGTTTGGTTGGAAAGGAATCGAAGAATCTTTCGAGGTGAAAATTTGGGGATTCAACAAGTTTGGTTTAGAATTGTGGGAATGATCCAGGAGACAGTCGAAGCTAAAGGTGAGATTATGTTGCCGTTAGAGAAAGGAGATGCTGAGATGGTTGATCGGCTGGGTATTCAGGGGCTATCTTCAGCTTCTGCTTGCGTCAGGAGAGGTAGGCGTGTGAAGCAAAAAGTTCAAAGGGTGGGGAGTTGGTTGCCCCCTCCTACTGGCTTTTTGAAAATTAATACAGATGGCTCATCTAGGGGAAATCCTGGACCTGCTGGGATTGGCGGGGTTGGTAGGGATTCTTCTGGATCAGTGGTTTTTATTTTTTCTGCTAATGAAGGGATACAGACTGTCAATAGGATGGAAGGCTTGGCTATTCTCTATGCCTTGAAACGGGCATATGCTTTAGGGTGGCGTAAGGTTATTTGTGAGTCAGATTCTCAGGTCTTGGTCAATTTACTTCATGGAAAGAAGATTTCTGATGTTAGCTGGCAGTTGGCTATGTTGGTGCAACAGATATTGCAGGTTAGCTCTTTGATGGAGTCGATATCTTATGTCCATATTCCAAGGGAATGGAATAGGGCAGCTGATTGTCTAGCCAAATGGGCGTCGGAGAATATAGATGGTGGGAAGATTGATGGGTGGGAGCAGATTCCCCGTGAGTTATGTCAGGATTTGGAGAGGATTCTTGCAGAGGATGGGAGTGCTATTGGGGAAGAGTGATTTTGTTCCTGGCTTTTCTTGTGGTTTTTGTTGGTTCCTGGGGCTTTGGCCCTTTGCTGTTATGTAATGTTTTGCTCTGATTTTCAATAAAGTTTTTACCCCTTTTAAAAAAAAAAAACACTATCACAATCTCTATCCAAATTCCTTGTTCTCCTTCATAGTTTTGATACAAATCGCATCTCCAATCAACCCCTTGTTTGGATTACTTGATGTGCTCAGCGCTTGCCATGCCATGGTCCTCAACTCAAGATCTTACATTAATTAATTAGTCAAACACTAAAGTATATTTTCCTCTACAACACATTACTTCCCAAAAAAAAAAAAAATGCACCCTAAAAAATATAATTTGTATCAAATTTTTGAAGTAAATATTTTCACAATATTATTATTATTTTAAATCAATTCTAAGAATTTCAAGACGCAACTTTAAAATATTTTTTAGAACAAATTTTTGAAGTAAACATTTCCACAACACAATTATTATCTTTTATTTATTTTTAGTTATGCTCCAACAATCATTTAAAATATCAAAACTCATTATCTATTGTTAAATCACTTTCACATCTATAAAATTAGTTAAATAATTAAAATTCTCACATCTTTTATTAAAATCATACAAATTACCCCATAAAATTACAAGCAATATAAAATTATTTAATCCTTCATTTATTATTTATTTACATTTAAACCAAAAAAAAATTCGAAAATCAATTATAACAACTAAATAACTAAAAATTTGTAATAAGTTTTCCCTTACTCTATTAAATAACCACATATTTATTAACTCGTATGATCGATAAAAATATCTAACGATCTCATCCACTGAAAATAATGCGCTTCAATTTAATTGATAATGATGCCATGCACCTTTTCTTTGTAAAATTTAATAGTTATATATTAATTTTTAATTGAGATGAATCACCTATAATAAAAAGAAAAACTATACAATTTTAATTATCTTGGACCAATCACTTCTACGTTATTTTCACGGAGATATGTAATTAAACATAAATACCTTTCCCAATTTAAGTATTCGCCCTCCTCGGACACTACCAAGCATAAGAATTGCAAGTCTGACATGTAGCCAATAAAGCTGGAACACACTCTCAAGTCCAAGTACTGCAGCTGTGACAAGTTGCCAATGGTATTAGGGAGGTTACTTAACTTAAAACACCATCCCAAGTTCAAGTATTGCAGCTGTGACAGGTTGCCAATGGTATTAGGGAGGTTATATAATTCGAAACACCATCCCAAGTTCAAGTGTTGCAGCTGTGATAGGTTGCCAATGGTATCAGGGAGTTTATTTAAGCTGGAACATCCTTCCAAGTTCAAGTGTTGCAGCTGTGACAGGTTGCCAATGGTATCAGGGAGGTATTTTAAACTTTTACACCCTCCCAAATCCAAGTGCTGCAGCTGTGACAGGTTGCCAATGGTATCAGGGAGGTTATTTAACCTGTAACACCCTCCAAAGTATAAATGCTGCAGTTGTGACAGTTTGCCAATGGCATGAGGGAGTTTACTTAACCGGGAACCTCCCACATCCAAGTGTTGCAGCTGTGACAGGTTCCCAATGGTATCAGGGAGGCTATATGAAAAGAAACCTCTCAAATCCAAATGCTGCAACTGTGACAGGTTGCCAATGGTATGAGGGAGCTTATTTAATATTTTACACCCTCCCAAATCTAAGTGCTGCAGCTGTGACAGGTTGCCAATGGTATCAGGGAGGTTCTTTAAGCATGAACACCATTCCAAGCCCAAGTGCTGCAGTTGTGAGAGGTTGCCAATGGTGTCAGGTAGATTATTTAAGCTGAAACACCCTCCCAAATGCAATTGCTGCAGCTGTGACATATTGCCAATGGTATGCGGGAGCTTATTTAATTTGATACATCTCCTCAAATTCAAGTGCTCCAGCTGTGACAGGTTGCCAATGGAGTCAAGAAGGTTATTTAAGTTGAAATACCCTTCCAAGTCCAAATGCCGCAGCTGTGATAGTCGGGTATTCTCTTTTTCAGCAATAGTTCGCCCCATATCTCTCCAATGGTCGGGCTGGGCTTAAACGTCACACACTAAGCTGTTGACCGCTTAGGTGTCTGTGGGCCCATTACTTTGTCTGACATCCATTCCCGTCCGTTTCTGTTCAGAAAATAATCCCCGTTAACGTTTGAATTTGAACGCTATTCCCGCGCGGTTGATCTCCTAAAACAAAGCGCTTGGCAAAGGGCAGTCTCGTGCCGCTGTCATGGAATAACTGGCCGCAGAGGTATTTTCATAGGGTTTCTTGCTTTATGGAAATGATTTCTGCAGCGGACAGAAGACATGGCGTGCTCACGATGCAGTCGATCCACCAAGCATATTTCCATCCCGATCACTTTTATTTCCCAGCATACTCCCGCTTGTGCCAAAATGGGAGCTTTGGAACAGGGTATGGACGTCCATCAAAGTATAATGGAAGGGTGATTATAGTTAGATGTCATAGTTGGAAAATGTTCTGGTAGAAGTGTATGCAAAATGTGGAAGCATAGACAAGGAACATGAACCGTTTGACTGATGCCTCAATGAAATCTGGTCTCATGGAGTGCTATGATTGCAGGATATGCACAAAATGCATTTGTTGAAAATGATTTACAAACTTTCAACCAAATGTGATTGGCTGGTTTAAATCCACACTCTGCAACCCTTGTCAACATCCTCCCAGCCTGTGCGAAAATGGGAGCTTTGGAACAGGGTATGGACATCCATCGCAGTAGAGGAGTTTTGTTAGATGGTGTTGCTGGAACTGCCCTGGTAGACATGTATGCAAAATGTGTAGCTTAGACAAGGCACGTGAACTGTTTGACAGAATGCCATAATTGCAAGATATGCAAAATGTGTAAGCTTAGACAAGGCAAGTGAACTGTTTGACAGAATGCCTCAAAGAAATATGTTATCATGGAATGCCCTGATTACAGTATATTGACAAAATGGATTGAAGATCTCTTCTTAGGTTCACGGAGTGCTAAAACATCCAATGATGAGTTGTAAAAACTCACCAATTTTTTGAGAATCTTAAATTTCTACAATTTTTTTATTCAACACTATGAATCTAGTTTCAATGTCAGAATAATATCAATCAAAGGAAACACAACATTTAAATCCATCCAGAGGAAGAGTATTCACACTTGCAAGAGCAATGCTATCAACAATTACTTCCGTGTCTATCATGCTCTTATTCCAAATGTAATATTGTCCCATGGCCTTGGTAAGTTCCTTGTCACTAATGAGGGTATAGATATTACACAAAAATCATGGAAGAGATCTCGATATTGACATCGGGTCAAATAAATCCTTTTATGAGATCCATACCAAACATTTCTAAAATGACAACCATGATATCACCACCTTGGAAGAAGAATTTTTTTTCTAAATCTAACTTCATTGATCTCCACAAGGATATTATGTTTGTTAGTTGTGTGTTTTGTTGTTATATTTCTATTTATGTTTGGTAGTATGATATGATTTTGAATTGAGGTATTTTAAATAGTTAATATTAATCTTGGCCTACTATGATAATACGACAATGCATTTTCCTGACTTACTAGATGAGTGGACCTATTAGATAATATCTCTAGTTTTTTGTTCTTTTTGTTCTTTTTCCTTGCATGGCAATATATAATCTCTATAGTCAAATACTATATCTTTGTGATGTACTAAGAAAAATGTAAAAATTGTAGATGTTTTGTTGTTGTTAATGAACTATACTTAATACAATAAGCATTTCCCTACATTTATGTAGTGTGAATGAAAACATTGTTAAATTCACATAATGTGGTGGCTTTTGACTATTATGTCTTATTACTGGTAAATTTTCATGGGGTGGTATTTTGGTGCAATTTAAGTTTTTATCCTTTGGTTGGTCTATAGTTTAATGACCACCATGATAATCAAGCATCAATAATAGAAGGAAAGGGATCCTTTAAGAAGAGCTCAACTCATGGATAAGAGATTGCTTTAAACCTTCACTTGTAATGAAATAGTTGCCTTAAGTTTTTCTAAATTAATTTTGGGTGACACTAGTTTGGATAATCATGTCCCTTACATTATAAGGCTTGTATAAGGGATGAATTTATAGTGATTGGTAGTAGCTATCACCAATGTGGCATAGAGTTTATAGATTATATGCTTTCTATTTCTTACACATTTCAAGGATATGGAGGTGTTGAAGTTTAAGGAAGAGGTGGTGGTAAACATGGAAGAAAATTATTAGTGATGGTGTTAAGGATGTTCATTTAGTTCCTTTAGGATTTATACCTATGGACAATGAAGAATTGAATCTAGTGCATTGCAAGTTGCTATTTCCTCATGCTTTTTGTGTAGATGTAGAGAAGGTGTTGACACTTTCACTGTGGTTCATAGTCAGTGTCATGTAGAGGTCTCTAGAAACTTCACAATTCTAATCATTTTTGCATATAAGATACATAAAGCTTAGCATAGGAAGGATTTATTTCATGAAGTAGGTTCCCATCACTTGATCCCAAAGTTGGTATTGTCTTGATGGATGCAAAACATAACCTTAATGCAATAGAGGTTGAATACCTAGTGGATTACAATGTGGTAGAGAAATCAAGATTTCAATGGAATTAGGCAATATGTTGATTCCCTTGTTATTTATGATGTTGTTGGTTGTGGTTGTGTTGTTTGTAGGGAGTGACATTTATTATTTAATATTTTTACTATTTTTTGGTTTATATGTTTATAATGCTAACTTAATGTTCCTTCATGTTTTTGCATATGTTCTTTATACCTAACTATTATGATAATTTATTCTCTTATGGATGTAATCTTTATATTATTCTTTTATTGGGAAAAGACCCTAATAGATCTCCAAGTAATTAATCTAGTGAAAGATAACACTAAAGAAAAAAAATCCAATCCTTGCCTCTATTTATAATTACAAAAATTGAGATAAATGAGCAATTAGGGAGAATTAAGACATAATATTTTATCATGCAGTGTAGGATACATTACAAACATTAAATAACCATGTTTTGGATCTTGATTAAACATTCTAAGTATGAGGTCATTATCCTCAAACCAGTCATTATATGAAGAGATTAATAAAGAATTTATCATAAGGTGAAATTCTAAATTTTTGTCACATTATGATATATTTTTTTAAAAAAAATCATACAAAATTATTCCTCATTCTAGCACATCATTTATGTGACTTAACTAGTTCCAACTCAAAAAATCACACTATAATGTTATTGGTAGGAAACTAAAAACTATCAAGGCACATTCTCGATACAATTTGGGATATCATCAATGATGCAATCTAGTTGGATTCATTTTTTCTAAAATAGATTTGATAATAATATTTCTATCCAAATATTAGATTCAACCAAAAAAAATTATATCTAATATAGATCTAGTCATAATATTTTTGGAAAGAGGTACTTACTACCAAAAAAATGTAATAGTGTTTGGTGTCAAATTATAATCTTTTTGAAATTATTTGAAAAATGCAGCATTACCTCCACTTCTATTTAGATTAATAGCATTTTTGAGTAACAAAAAAATAGACTTTTGTAGATTTAAGGGCATAGTTTCTAAAAAAAATAATATTATTTTTTATTAATAATATTTTTCTTATATTTCTCTACAAGTAGGTCATTAGTGCCCAAATATAAGGCCAATTTATTTCTCAAATCAAAATGTTTTTTTTCCTCATATACACAACATACATATGAATTTTCCTCATATGAATTCAACCATTATTATAAAGAAGAAAATTAAGCTACCCATATTCTAGCCAATATGAGAATTAACCAAATTGAACATACTATGGTCTATGACTCATCTTCGAACATAGAGTATCAACATTTAAAAATATCTTTTCATAATGATCACATAGTTTGATTTCATGTACCTTTCATCAATTGCTAAAGTCTATGCAACATTTAAATCTTCCCATCCAAATGACGAGAATTTACTCACCCTATAACTCCACATGGTAAACAATCATGGGAAGCTAGTTTTTAAATCCACTTTTCATCTAAAGTTCTTCTATTTAGGATTTCATTCTCTACATTAACACCACAACTTACTTCTAATTCAATAGTAAATATGAATGATAGTTTTCCCTTTACTCACCTCCTCTGGCTAATCATTAACACATTCTATTTATGGTCTCTTACTATTTCAATTGTCATCCTACTCTTCTTCTCTATATCCTATTAGAAGGGGTGAGATGGAAATATATAGAAGGATTTATGTGCTTCCATAAGAAACCTAACCACTCATTGTAGGTCCAATTGACTCCAACTCACTAGCATATACATTTTCTCTATGGACTATCCCCATGTTGAAAAGATCCTTCAAAGCTATTTTAGGTGATGATCTTCAAGATGGAACCACTTGATACTTTACTACTTTGGTATCATCTATAATTTACGCTCTAACTATATGGACTTGGTGTAGGATATATACTTCCCAAATATAATTGTTTATACATTCAAGATTTTCTACTACCATCAACTCTCTATAGTCAAGTTGTCATTACCTATGACTATATAATGGGTGAGCCTCAAACTAGGGGATTTATTCCCTCGTGAAATGATAAATAATTTTCATGTAGCTTCTCATGTTTTCAATACTATGTGGACTAGTTTGACTAGCAATTTAATAGTAGTTTTCATGCATGCCCTACATCTCACAGTGGCTAGCCTGGGAAGATTTTGTCAACTAGGGTCTTAAAGGTTTTTAGGACACCTGAATTCATGTTTTGGCATGTTCCTTCTTGACCCCCTACTACTTCTCCTTCCTCTACATCCACTTTGAAATTGATCTCTCCTCAACTAAATACCAATGCTTCAACTTCTTCCTCAATTGGCCCTCTCTCTCTCAAACTTGGTCATCTATGCACTACATTTAGTTGTATATTCCCATTGTCACTTTTATTAATATATTTATTATTGATGATCTCTCACCTTTTATCAATCAAATACTATTTAAAAAAATAAAAATAAAATACGATACCCCAGAGGAGAGAATATTTCTTGAGATGATATCATTTTTTGAACTTTTTTAAATAATTAAAGAAAAGTGTCAAGTTTTGAAAAACAACTAATATTTTTATTTAAAATTTAAATAAAACATATAAACAATTAAAAATGTTACATTCAATTATTTCACATCATTTTAAAATTTAAAATATATATGCCACTTTCATGTGTTTCAAGTTAAAAATCTAGACCATAGACTAGTGCTACTCATTTCCTTTATCACAATGTGCCATGTACTCAAATTTCACCTAGTTGAATGTTCTTAATTTTAAATCAAATTTTAGTTAATATAACTCTTGTTCCTTAAATGATAACAATGGAGGTGTTAGAATTTATTGTCTTCTTGAAGAATAGTTGTACCACACAATCCTGGAGTAGATCAAGACAACTCAATTTAAAATTTTGAAATCTTAGATGAATTAATTATGTAGGGAGATTCTAGTGTTTATGTTGGGGCACGTATAAGAAGATATTTGTCCAAACCCTTATTAAATGTAATTCTATTAGAATATAATTTAAGGGACTGGAATTTGTTGATAGGAACTAGGTTAATCCAATCTTTTGTAGGTAGTTAAAATTAAAAATTCATTACACAAAAAATATAGATAGGATATCCCACAAATTATTATGAAATGGGTTAGAAAATTATTAGCTGAGAAAAGGAATCTTTAAATCAAGAATCCCAACACAATATTAAAGGAAATGGGGATATTATAACTACCCTATCAAATCTAGTTGATCCATTTCCACTAAGATGACTTTCTCTCCTAGTTTGGTGGAAAAATTAAGGAAATTCCTCTTGAACTAAAAACCAATCATTAGAAAACAGGTCCAATGGCCAACACAAATCATTAGAAAAAAATGTGGATGTTATATATATTGAGTTTTGGATCAAAGAAAAGTACGTGAAGAGGTAATGGAAGAAGTTGAGAAGTAAAACATAAGCAATGTGAGACTATAAGTTCTTAGATAAAGATCGTGAGTAGAAAACAAGGAGTATGAAGTGGAGCACTGCATTGCAAAGGGAAATACTAATACAACATAGTTGAGGTAATTAGACTAGTGTTTATGAGGTTATATTTTAGTGTAATCTATGTTTGAATTATCATAGTAAGTGTAATGAAATGGATATGACCTAGCATGTAAGAGAGCCCATTACAAAAAAGTGAGAAGTTGTAGTCATGGTGATAATCATGTAAACTTTAATTAATACAAATTTGTTGTTTTTTATGAGATCTTTGTGTTGTGTGTGTATTTTGATGTTAATCTAGATGGTTGAATATTCCTAAATTGGGCCCAAGTTTGACCATGACTATATCAAAAAACCACTTATGTAAAGCATTTATTAGATATATATAAACTAGGCACCATATTTTTACAAAAAATAAAATCTATTCTAAAGAGGAAAATAATCTATCACAACATTAGCATGAATGAATGCCTCATCTATCAAAGAAAAAGGTGCCTATGTTGGTTTTAAAATTTTATCAAAATAGGTAGGGTAAACCAAATAACCAATTGGAAACTCTTTTAATTAACTATCATTATCTCCAAACTATAAGTTTTTTATTTTCACCATATATGGACTTAATTTCCCCACTCTTAGGAGATAACTATGGGAGATAATTTACATCATAAAACCCATCATAAGTTAATTATACATGGTACGTGAATATTTTACTATAATATTAGCCTCAAATGACAAACAAGGAGGTATAACAAGGTCCACGCAGTCACAAATTGATTTTAGTTCCTTTATCTAGATTAATAAACTCTTAGATTTAACACCTAGGAATGGAACACTCACATGGAAAAACAAAAGGATAGGTTAAAGAAAAATAGTAAAGAGATAGGATATATTTTTTCATCTTTCCCAAATGACTTGAGTATAATGATTCCATAAAAAATGAATTTACAATCATATGCTTGGGTTTAGATCACTTTTTGTTGACTTTACAAGGCATGGAAGACCATGTAAACCCCAAATGCACCTTCATCTTTAAAAATATGTAGTTTTTAGATCAATCCTTCATAGATATTGTTAAAAATTGAGGAAGTGAGCTTCTAAAATTAAGAAGCACCAAGATGTATGCTCCAGAAAAAACTTGTAGTCCTAAAATATCCACAAAGATTGGAACAATAAAATACTTTTTCAAGAATATTCTATTGAGAAGGAAAGGATTCGAATAGAACTAAACATTCTTAATGAATTAATCATAGTTAGAGGAATGAACTAGGATCAATTCATGAAGGAAATATATCTCTCAAAACTAATAGATATACAAGCAAAGAAAAATAAAATCTAGAGGCAATAATCTTGAGAAATTTAGTAGCTAGTTAAAGGTTCCAAAAGAACATAAAACATTTTCACAACTTAACTAGGGAAAGAAGAAGCTACAAAAATCACTTCTATCAAGTCTCATAGAGGAGAATATCTCATTGATCCTAAAATCATTAAGGTTGAATCAATCTTCTTTTTTAGTGAACTACTTGGGTTTTGATGAGGATTCAAACTCCTAGCAGAAAATATACTTTTTATAGTTCATTTCATTCATTATCACAAATGAAGATAGTCAAATATTAATAACACCTTTCACTAAGGAAGCGATCAATTTGGATTCCTTGTAAGTGAACTCAAACACTAGACATGGAAGCAATCACTCAATCTTGGAAAGATCCATCATTGAAGGTATCAACACTAGACATGAAAGCAATCACCCAATTTCCAATGCAAATAAAAAAGCATGATCTGATCAAGCTTAATATTAGCAAATCATATGATGAACTAATTAGAGGTTCATGAAAATCCTAGAAAAAAATGGCTTCAATGATAATTTGAGGGAATTGATCTTAGAATGAAGTAGAAGTTGAAACCCATTTGCTTGGTTTCTTATTGTTTAAATCATTAAACACTAACATGATAATAATCAAGGGCCATTAATTGGAGACAAAACATCACTTTGAATAAAGTTTGTGTTATACTAGTTAGTTTAAAATATTTAATTGTCACACATTGCTATAAATGGTTGGCCTAGCCTTATTGATATATGAGACCAATATCACATTTAATCTTGATGTTGGTACAATCATTCCACCTTCTATGAGCATTCCTTGGCATCATGTAGGTCAATCAATTCCTATGTTGGAGTGATACTTCCCACACATTTGGTTGTTCAAGAGGGTTTTGGCCTCATTAATTTTTGCCAAATGTTTCTCACTTGCTAGCTATACGATAATTATTTATTTCAATCTCTCTCCTTTCTAGGCTCTTTGTGATACTAAAAAAGTCACAATGGAGTTGCTCATTCACTTTGGTTGTGAATTATAGTAAATCGCCATCCTTGTGGAGATCAATGAAGTTAGATTTAGAAAAAGTTTTCTTCTTCCAAGGTGGTGATATCATGGTTGTCATTTTAGAAATGTTTGGTGTGGATCTCATAAAAGGATTTATTTGACCCGATGTCAATATCGGCATCTCTTCCATGTTTTTTGTGTAATATCTATACCCTCATTAGTGACAAGGAACTTACCAAGGCCATGGGACAATATTACACTTGGAATAAGAGCATGATAGGCACAAAAGTAATTGTTGATAGCATTGCTCTTGCAAGTGTGAATACTCTTCCTCTGGATGGATTTAAATGTTGTGTTTCCTTTGATTGATATTATTCTGACATTGAAACTAGATTCATAGTGTTGAATAAATTTTTTTTAGTTATTTAAGATCACGTTCCATCGTGGGCTAGTAGTATCCTGGATGCATGATCTTCTTGACATAGAGTCGAACCGCTAGAGTGGGCTCCACATATACCTTCGTGCACTTCTCATAAGGTTATTTATGCTTCATTGGTATCGAGACATTGCAAGAGGGTGTTGTCTAGGCTGCAACGGTAAAGGGTATCATCAATGATGGCGTACTTAGAGGCTTTACGAATGAAGGTCTTGTGTTGATTGGTGGATAGGTCAAGGGGAATGATGTGGTCATGTAAATAGTCATAAACATCTTGGTACCAAGAGGAGTTAGGACCAAAAATTTCACATACCATATTAGACTCAGGGATATCGAAGGTGGGGGCTAGTAGCTATTCTACCATAACTCATATTGAGGCACATTATTAGGAATGTCCAAGAGAGAATTGATTGCTGCCATCACTTTTTTTTCCTTTTTTTGAATGTGAGGGATCTCTACCAAAATATGATGTTGTTAAAGTATTTCCTGAAACTGTCAACCATCCACTTATAGCGAGTGAGTTATTGATCCTTTATGTCATAGTCATCATTGACTTGTTAGATTACCAATTGTGAATCACCATATACATGAAGGCTTTTGATTTTCCATTTGATAACCATGCATAATCCTATGAGTAGAGTCTCATACTTTGCTATGTTATTTGTGCAATGGAAAGCAATCACGAATGACTTGGGTATTGTGTCGCCTTGATGAACAACAAACAATATATGTCGACACTCGAACCGTGACTTGTATGAGATCCATCAAAGTATAACTTCCATGTGGTAGGAGTATCTAGTGTGAAAATATACTCATCAAGAAAGTTTGATACCAATGGGTGATATGTTTTTGTAGGTGCAGTTGCGAGTTGGTCAACTATGACTTGTCCTTTTATGGCTTTTCGTTCAACATACTAGATGTCATTTTCACTTAATATCATAACCCATTTAGCTAACCAACCTATCAATCTTGCTTTATTCAGAAGATACTTCAAAGGATCTATTTTATCCATGAGCTTTGTCTAATGGTTCAACATGTAGTGCCTAAGATGTTGAGTAGAAAAAACTATCACAAGATAGGAACGTTCAATAGGACTATAATTGAGTTTATAGCCCACAAGTGTATGATTGATGTAGTAGATTGCTCATTCTCTACCTTCATTATCATTTTGTGTAATTAATACCCCCGGTGCAGATGTAGTTGCTGATATGTAAAGTATAAGATGTCTCCCATCAATAGGCGGCATCAAGACTGGTGGTGTTAGTAGGTAATCCTTAATATGTTGGAAAGATTCTTGACACTTTTCTATCCACATAAACGATACTCCTTTTTCAAAGAAAATGTTGGAATGGATGACATTTGTCTGCTAGTTGTGCTATGAATCTTCTAATGGACTGGAGCCTTCCTTGTAGTGTCCATAACTGACTGATGTTGGTAGGTGGTGGCATGTCTATTATAGCTTTAACTTTGGCAGGTCAAATTTGACACCTCTTCTAGAAACAATATAGCCTAGGAGTTTTCCTAACATCACTCCAAATACACATTTATTAGGATTTAGCCTTACCTTATATTCCTCTAGCCTTTTGAATATTTTGTCTAGTAATCGTAGATGATCACACCTTGTCAATGGTTTAGCCAATAATTCATCCACATAGTCTTCTATAGGAGTGTGCATGAGGTCATGGAAGATTGTAGTCATTACACGTTGATATGTGGCCCCAACATTTTTAGTCTGAAAGGCATGCCATTCCAATAGTATGTTCCCCAGGGGTAGGTGAAGGTTGTCTTATGTTGATCTTTAGGGGCTATCTTGATTTGATTATATCTCAAAAATTCATCCATGAAGGACAACATCTCGTAGCTTGTTGTTAAGTCCATCTAACTAGGGTCAAAAAGCAAGACCTCAAGCAACACCTTGCTGACCATAGACAAAACTGAGAACACTAATGGGGTATCAGACTGGATGCTCATCCTCTTCGAGGATGATGGCTAGGGTAGGGGACCAAGTGATATCTCCAATCAACTTATCCATTGGGTTTCAAGGCATGCTCAGACTTGCCAATTTAGGTGGAGTTGATGCTTAGTACCTACAACCTGCAACACACAAAATGGTCGTGCATGTACATATCCATATAAATAGTCACACCATGAAGGGGAATCGTAGTGTCGCAAGGTACTCACAAGTGAGTGATGTGACACTATCCCTTTTACCCAAACACATTAGCAAGAACATCACCCAATAACCAATGATAAGAACAGTCACAAGATAACCGGATAATAGTCATGATAAGTTAATCACATAGTCCATAAATATACAATATCAACTACTTAACATCATTAACACATACCTTTAAGTATCCTTATTATTTTACCTTCACCTCCGAGTTCCAAATCCGACTACCTACACATCCACAGTGAGAATGGAGGGGCACTACAAAATATATCATTCCTATAGTAGGCACAATCACATATCAACAATTACAATCTCTTTGGCAAGATATATGATGGATTTTATATTTTTTGTTAGTCGACCTTTTCTTTTGATTTACCTTTTGTTGCATTCCATTTCTTACTTGAAGCCACCTTGATCATCCATATCTTGGTGTGTTTAGAGGAGTACGTAATGGGGCATGGTCATTTCTTTCATTTGCTATGTTTTGGGGATGTTTTTGTAATACAATCATGGTGAATACTCGCCTTGTGTTTGTAGCGATAGTTTCAAGAAATACAATGAACTTTGCATACCAGATTCTTTATAAATTTTGTGCATATGTCCTAACTTGATTTAAAGCTTCATTATCTCACATGATCAAATTAAGTTTTTGTATGTCAAGTATGAATGAGGATACTCCTATTTGTTTGCAGAGTCAAAGTTCATGCAATAGATATGATGCAACCCTGGTTCTTCATACCTTGATGGATAGTATCTACTTGTTATATCAAAATAAGTATTGATCTACATTATTTAGCATAACCTAAAGAAAAATCAAAAGCTCTATCCTATTTGGTGCAGGGGCACCATTGAAAGATTTTTGTCAATTCAAGGTTTTAAGGTCTAGGCTTTAGGGTTTTGGGAGGTTTTCCTAAATACGGTATTGAAGACCATTTTTCAATGTATTTAATCAATTTTGAGTCTTAATAGGTGTTTAGGGAGTCAAATGAATTGATAAAGCAAAATTACAATTTTTTGTAAATGTTGTCAAGTACAAAAAGTTGCAAAATTGCATTTTTCTGGAAGTTGAAGGGTTTTGGAATTTGAAAAGTAGTTATAGGAATTGGGTGGTTATAGTTTGAAGAGAATAAGTATAAAAGGCCTCCAAATAGGCTCAAAAAAGGTTGTTGATGTTTGTTTTGAAATCAATTCCATAGAACACAACGCCATTTTCTAAAAATTCACTGTGTTTTTGTTCTTTTTCTGGAACTGTACGACCTATACATCCTTGGATATGCTTTGAATTTATTTGTATTTCATAGTAGCATGTCTTATCTCTCAATTGAATCCAGTTTGAGTGTCTTTCATTAAAATTTGTGGGAGATTTCATTAAATTTCTGAAGCAACCTTGTTAACACAGAATTAAGGGTTTGAGTGTTGTTTAAATGATGTAAGGGTCATTACACCTATTGTCATGATCTATTGCTCAATGGAATGACTTGTTTCATGGTAGATTAGGTGCTCATATTATTTAGGAAGAAAGGGAAGAAGGTTTTTGGTTTTGGGATGATGCCCTAGGGCTGGGTAGTGAAGTTTTCCTTGTGAAAAAGAGGTATTGTGATAGGGTTTTGTCAAAGGGTATGTATAGGATCATCATGGAAAAAACAAGTCCTTAAGTGGCAAAAAATTCAGAAAAATCAGAGTTAGGAAACTTGACATAAAATTTTGAATAAGTTATCTATATTATTTCAAAAATATGTAAGAATAGAATTTGTAGGAAATTGAATGTAGTTTTTAAACTACTAGGTTTATTTTTTATTTTTTAAAATCTATTTGGTGAAAATTTGAAATTTCAATGCAGTAGTACTTAAATTTTAGGGAAAAAATAAGAAGTAGGTGTCTGTCTGACCACCCTAACCACAATAAAATGATAACATTTTTTTATAAGATTTTAGACATAAGTAGAGGAGTCATGTATGGATGTGATGCATATTTTTTTGTAATTTTTTCCAAGTAAATAATTAATTATGAGTTTTTTATTACAACTTTTAAAAAATATAAAAACTCATATGTCTGACCACCTTAACTTGGTCAAAACTTCATGAAATTCAAATTTTTATTTTTTTAATCCTATAGTATGCGAAGCATAGAATGTGATGCATGTTTTGGATCAAAAATGTGATACCATTGGAAAGCTATAGATGTTTTTCAATCAGCCTATCAATCAAGACTTTAGTCATAATTCAAATAGAAAATGAATAATAATTATTTATTAAATTCAAAGTAAAGCATAATTTATATTGGTGGAAAGTTGGGAATCTCCTTTAAAAACCCTTTTCATTTCATCAATTTTGGGTAAAAAAAAAGTCGTCAGCCACATACCCTACAAATATCCATCATATCGCAACTTTTTGGCACATCATGATCCTGTACATACCCCAAATTTTTGATGAATGTGTCAATATAATGATTTTGTGACCTTGTGCGGGGTATTTAAGAAGTGATGGATGCATTGGTTGTGTCTAGGAAGCCTGAGAACCATAATTTTCAATAAACCCTAGGTATTTGCATGAAAATAGAGGGTTTCATGGATCAGTGTTCTAGAAGGCTTGAAATTAAGAAATAATGGTGGAATCTGTTGTTTTGGGACACAATTAGAGTATATCAAGTGATTTTTGGTGAAATCAAAGAGTTTAGGAAGTACTTCCTTTGTTAAATAGGGCTAATTGAGTAGCGTAAAATAGGGGCAGTTTATTGAATTTGAATGTTGTGTCAAAGAATCCTTATGGTAACTATTGGGATGTTGTGTTGGGATGTGTTGTGAGTCTCAAAGGGTGTTAAGAAGCTATCTATATGGACTTCTCTAAAAGATATTGTGCAAAGTTAGTTAGTGAGGGCTACAAGCCTCTAGTTGTGAGTTTTGAGGAAAGTGAAATAGGACAGTGTTGTAAGAGTTGTTTCCTGATTGAGATTGGTCTTTTGTGAGTTTGGAAGAGTCATCCCCACCTTGCTTACATTAGGTGGTATTAGAGACCAGTTATTAGATCTCTTGTTGGTGATTTGGTTGGGTTTTGTAGGTTGGAAGGTGAAGAGGCAAGATTGTGAAGATGCCTCCTAAAGGAAGCATAGTTGCAAGAAACATTGATGAATAGGCTAAACAAATAGTAGCCTTGAAAAGAGAGATGGTTGCATTGAAATCTAGAACTAGAGTGGATATGGATGAGAGTGATACTGAAGAAGAAGAAACTTCTAGTAAAGAGGAAGAGATGGATCCAGAGGATGTGAGAATGATGAAGTTTTTGAAGGTTGTGAAGAAAGATGGACATAGCAAAAAATATGTGCCTATGTATGGAGGAAAACTAGATGGTGAAGAGCTCTTGGATTGGATAGGAGCCATGGAGAATTACTTTGATAGTGAAGAGATAGATGAAGAACATAAAGTGAAGAAGGCAAAAACCAAGTGGAAAGGACATGCTTTGCTGTGGTGGAACTTTGTGCAAGATGAAAGGTAGAGAAAGGGAAAGAACAAGATCACTTCTTGCAAGAGAATGAAGGAAAAACTGAAAGGTAAGTACCTTCCTTGTGATTATAATGTTCAATTACTTAAAAGATTACAAAATCTTAGGTAAAAAGAACAAGATATGCAAGCATACACCGAGGAATTCTATAGGCTAAGTATAAGAACAAAGCATGAGGAGGATGAGGAAGAAAGAGTAGCTAGATATCTCAATGGCCTAAGGTATAACATTCAAGATGAAATAAATTTGTTGGCACCAAAAACAATTGAGAAATGTTTTCAAATGGCTATAAGGGTAGAGGAGAAAATAAAAAGAAGACAAGAGAAAACAACAAGAGGAAGAGGAAGTAGTACAAGATGAAGATGACCTTTCTCCACACCAAGACAAACAAATGAGAATCGAGAAGAGCCAAACAAAAGAGATGAGAAAGTTGCAGAGTTTAGAGGAGGTTTTAGAGGCACAAGGGGCAGATTTGGTTGTGGAAGAAATTCAAACACCTTTGCAAGGAGGTGTTATAATTGCAATGAATATGGTCATCCTTTTTGGAAATGCTTAGAGAAAATTGGTTCAACATCAAGTGGAGGAGAAAGGAAAACTGATAGGAGAGCCCAAATTGTTCATGAAGATGAAGTTGAAAGTTCAAACTCCAATACTCTACGTGCTGCTCCTGAAGTAGGTGAAAGCTTGATGATGAGAAGGCAAACCTTGAAGACATCCATGGGGAGAGAGAAAATTCAAAGAAGAGCATTGTTTAGGAAATCTTTTAGATGCAAAAATAAGGTATGTAAAGTGACTTTTGATTCTAGATGCACTGATAACATGGTATCTAGTGACATGGTGGACAAATTGAATTTGCAAAGAGTACCTAGACAAAAGCCTTATAAAGTGTCTTGGGTTAGTGAAAATCAAACTATTTTGGTGAGTGAACAAGCTACTGTTGAATTTCAAATTCGTCCATACAAAGATGAAGTTGTTTGTGATATATTACTTATGAGTTGTTGCCATGTTTTGCTCAGAAGGCCTTGGCAGTTTGATAGGTCAGCCTTGTACAAGTAAGGAAAAATACATATACAATTGAAAAGGATGGGAGATCATTTATTCTAACTCCATTAGTTGAGGAGGTAGAAGAAAAAGGTGAAATCATCATGATTGGGAGAAAGGAATATGGAAGTGTTGATGAAAATGAGAATAAGGTATTGGAAGAAAATGCAAGGAATGATAGGGTGAAGGCAGTGGATAAAGGAAAATAAAGTAATGTACAGTCAGATGAGAAGGAGAATGCTTTCATGTGGAAAATGAAAATGGATGAGAAAGTGTCTCAGTTTGATACAAAGCAGATTAAAGGTGATAAGATTATGGAAAGGAAAGGAGTAATTGATGGAATACTTTTTGGGAGATTCATGTGCCCTGTAGGTGTGAATATAGTAAAGAGGTAGGTGGATATTGTGAGAGCAGAGGTTTGCAAAGTTGTTGGGATAGTGAACAAGGTACTGGCCGGTCTGACAGAGATTGGCAAGTGCAAAGATACAGTTGACAATGGTAAGGAGGCTGGTAAACAGAGCATTAGAGATGGATCTATGCATAAAGAGACAATTCAAGTGATGAAAATTGGTAAAATCTTGTGTATAGATGTAAGGGAAGATGTGATAACAAAATTTGATGATGGGAAAATTGGATAACACCCCATAGTACAATATGATAGAGTGAAGTATGATCCAAGTGAAGATAAGGTCAAGGATGACAAGGATAGTGAGAGCTAAGAAAAAAATGAACTTGTTGAAGGAAAGTATGAAGGTAAGAGGCATGGAGAGTACAAAAGTGGACAAACTACATCAATCTTTCCAAGGGACTTGGAAAATTTGCAATTGGGGTGTATGGTGCAGGGGCGCCATTGAAATATTATTGTCAATTCAAGGTTTTAAGGTCTAGGCTTTAGGGTTTTGGGATTTTTTCCCAAATAAGGTCTTGAAGACCATTTTTCAATGTATTTTATCAAGTTTGAGTCCTAATAGGTGTTTAGGGAGTCAAATGAATTGATAAAGCACAATTTCAATTTGTTTGTAAATGTTGTCAAGCACAAACAGTTACAAAATTGCATTTTTGTGGAAGTTGAAGGGTTTTGGAATTTGAAAAGTAGTTATAGGCATTGGGTGGTTATAGTTTGAAGAGAATAAGTATAAAAGGCCTCCAAAAAGGCTCGAACAAGGTTGTTGATGTTTTTTTTGAAATCAATTCCATAGAATACAACGCCATTTTCTAAAAACTCACTATGTTTTTGTTCTTTTTTGGAACTGTATGTCCCATACAGCCTTGGATATGCTTTGAATTTATTTGTATTTAATAGTAGCATGTCTTAGCTCTAAATTGAATCTAGTTTGAGTGTCTTTCATTAAATTTTTTGGGAGATTTCATTAAATTTCTGAAGTAGCCCTGTTAACACATAATTGAGGGTTTGAGTTTTTTTAAATGATGTAAGGGTCATTCCACCTACTGTCATGATTTGTTGCTTGGTGGGATGACTTTTTTCATGGTAGGTAAGGTTCTCATATGATTTAGGAAGCAAGGGAAGAAGGTTGTTGGTTTTGGGATGATGCCCTAGGGCTGGGAAGTGAAGTTTTCCTTGTGAAAAAGAGGTGTTGTGATAGGTTTTTGTCAATTTGTTGATGAATATATCAATATAATGATTTTTTGACTTTTTGTAGGGTATTTAAGAAGTGCTAAATGCATTGGTTGTGTCTGGGAAGCCCGAGAGTCATGATTTTCAATAAACCCTATGTATTTGCATGAAAAGAGAGGGTTTCATGGATCAGTGTTCTAGAAGGCTTGAACCTAAGAAAAAATTGTGGAATATATTATTTTGGGACACAATTAGAGTCTTTCAAGTGAGTTATGGGAAGTAATTCCTTTGTTAAATAGGGGTAATTGAGTAGCATAAAATAGGGGCAGTTTATTGAATCTCAATGTTGTGTCAAAGAATCTTTATGGTAATTGTTGGGATGTTCTGTTGGGCTATGTTGTGAGTCTCAAAGGGTGTTAAGAAGGTATCTATATGACCCTCTCTAAAATATATTGTGCAAAGTCAGTTAGTGAGGGCTACAAGCCTCTAGTTGTGAGTTTTGAGGAAAGGGAAATATGACAATGTTGTAAGAGTTGTTTCTTGGTTGAGAATGGTCTTTTGTGAGTTTGGAAGAGTCATCCCCACCTTGCTTACATCACTATCCTATTTCCAAAAAAAATCTAAATCATTTCAATAACTATACATTTCATCAATATTTGATCAACATCATTCATACATCTATCTATCATTTCTTCTAATATTCTATCAATTCTTCTATCGTACTCATCATACTAACTATTTTTTCCATGTATCATGACATAAATAAAAAAATTCATCACAACCTACACCCACAAATCCTTCATACCATCATAACATCACATCTTGCATCCACAAATCCATAACATCAAACATAACATCATACATCCTGCATACTCGTCATATGTATGCATCATCAAAATACAAAAAAAAAGAATAATGATACCACATCATGTCATCCTCTAATCTATGCATACATCATATCATCATCATAATCCATCCATCATACATAATAAGATCACATAGAAACGATTAGATCCATCACTTGCATACACCATAGAATCATAATAACATCCATGACATGACATCATATCATAGTCCCATCAAAGTCCAATCTCATATCATATATATCATAAAAAATCATGTCATTATACAAAATCAATATACATCAAATGTATGTACAATAGGCTATCAAGATCCATCAATATATATATATATATATATCATCAAAATAATCTGTCATAATCAAATATTTGTATATCAATATACAAAGACATCAGCTACATAGAGCTACCCCTCTCGTCCTCTTGACTAGGGGAAGGTGGATGGGGAGGAACCATCTATTGACCTCCAACTTATTGTTCCACATGCACTTTTCCTCTTGAGTATTTCCCCTGTACTTCATATACCCTTTCTATTGTGACTACGATGGTTGAGGTGGTCATCCCATTGACCCTCCATTTGATCTATTGGTTATACTTGTTACACTCATTAAAAATTTGGGAGCTCTCCTCCCAAAAATAAATGAGACCTCATATAGGGTCCTATAATAGCTAGCCTCCTTAGTTAGTACCCTCACCTCCCTCATGTGTTTCTCTATCAAGACCATAACATCCTTTCCTGCAACCTCTAGGTATTGTTTCCTTGTTTTATTTACATCTCTCTCAACAAATAGTTGGACCACTTGCACCTCCTCCTACTAGTGGCAAGCTACCTCTGCATCCCACTCTGTGGTTCTCAAGGCTACCTTTACATTGAGGGTGTCTCTCTCAACTTTGTACCCATCCCTCTCTCGACAAGCCTAATCCCACTTTGACAAGGCCACTACAAGTCTGATGTCATCACCGCCACTACCTCTCTACATGTCATCCCCTCCCTGCTCATCTCCCCTTTTGGACACAATTGGCACTACCACCTATTGTTGTCCCTGATTGAGGCCTCCTCCCACAACTACCTTCGCTCTTTATCACTATTGACAAGCCCTACCTAGCTCTGCCTCTCCTCCTTTGTTTCCCCATTACCTCACCCCTTAGGTGTGTGAATCTTAAAGTCCTCTATACGTCCCACCAAGCATCATAGTTAAGGGTGGTCCTCGTATCATCTTCTCCAAAATCCCAAGTCCACTATACTAGCATCAAGTGAATGAACTTAGTAGTGGCAACCTGGGGGCTCATCATGGCCCCCCACTCATTAATCTCTCACTGAGTGTGAGCAAACATGGCATGGTAGTCAGGTGGAGGCATATCTTGAGGCTCTCCAAACTATCACTTGACCCATCAAGAAGGACCTTTGAATTCTTTCCAACTTTTCAGCCATGGAGCCTGAAATCCTAAAGAGAGAGAAAGTAGACTGGAATTCCTTGAAGGGAGGCTTTAAGAAGTTGGAGCTTACTAGCATTACTAAGAATCTGGCCTTTCCACCCAACAAGTTTCTTTTGCATTCTCTCTAGAATACCATTCCAAAAGTTGTGTGACACCTCCTTAACAGTAAGCGGCAGGCCCAAGTAGATACCCGGAATAGAGGCACTAAGACAACTCAGGATGGCTAAAATCTTAGCTTGGAGATCAACTCTCGTGTTGAAGAAATAGACACTACTTTTGTCATAATTTATCCATTGGCCAAAAGCGCAAGCATAATCCTACAGGAGGCATTTCCATTCTCTAGCTTCAATCACAAAGGACTTTCCAAAAAGAAACATATCATCAACAAACTGTTGGAGGACTGAGGGAGGAAGGGTGGAGGCAGCTCTAATCAAAATATGATTCTTCACATTTCGTATTAAACAGTAAATCTTGTGAATGAATAAATATTAGTAATGTGATTTTTTCTTCTAATAATAATAATGTGATTAGTTACTTGTCATAGAGGTAAAAATATCAAAGAGGAGTTATTAGTAACCATGATAAAATCAAACATTAATTAATCTATAAAACAAAAAGATTAACTCCCTCCAATAAAATAATTAGTATTATTACTTAAAATTAAATAAAAAACCATTTATTGGGTTCCACTAGAGTGGACCCGCTTTAGTTAATTAATTATAGCATCTTTAGATTCTTAAATTATTTTATTATAAAAAAAGAACTACTATACTTTTAATTTACAAAGGTGGACCCACATAAATTTATTAAGGTAGGTAACTTTATGCTCTCTAATTGTTTTACTATGAAAATATGATACCATACATGTAGGCTAAGGAAACCGATTTCTTTGGAGAATAATGAGGAATGATTTTAGGAGAAATTTAGCCCCATTCTAGGGCTCCTCTTATTGCCTCACTAGGGAATATACGCATCCCAAATTTTCATAAAGCTACATTAACGCATTAAGCAAGTGATCACTAATTTATTATTTTATCTATTTTAAAATTTTCTCTAGCCCTAGAAATCATTATGGGTTTTCTTAACAGAACCCTAAAAGAAATAACAATAACATTCACGATTTTAACCCAGAGAGTATACAAGGTTTTGTTGTTTTTATTTTACATCTGCAACTTTTTTTGTTTCTATTTGAGCATGGGCGTCCAAGATACAACTTAATGTAATATTAACATTATCTTTCAAGAAATATTACTAGTAGTTTTCAAAAGATAATTTTGTAGGTTGTGACCTTATTGCATAGTATGATGTCTTTTCGAGTGCTTTCTCAAAAATCATGGGTTGACAATCATTGGTTTTTGTGTTAATCAGAAAAAAATAATCCGAGCATGACATTGGCATCATTGATAACTCTAATGTACTAGCAAAGGTCTATCTGTCCATCATCAATATTTAACTCATTGTCATAAATCACTTGCTCTAAGGATCCCTCTTCAAAGACAATATCATATATCACACATACTCCTTCGATTAGAATCTTCAGTATCCTCCATACATAAGTGTAATTTGGCCTCCTCAGTCAGAAGTCTGAATGAGGAGGTCTCACTATGTCATCTCTCAACAAGCACAATCATAAAACCTTGATGTGCATGGATCTCGAGCATATACGTTGTAGTGTAAGGATCCCTTTTTCACACTTAATTTGGAAATAATTACAAATAAAATGAGCTTAATTATGCCTTGATTTAGTGTTGTAATATGTCTTTCATATTCACATTAAGTATAGGGACCTTTTTAACTAAATTGATTTAATTGTGCCTTGTTTTTGATGTTGTAAGGTGTACCTTTACACTTTCACATTAATCTAGGGCTTTATTAATTGATTGAGGTTAATTTTCTTTAATTGGCCCCTTTAATTCAAATCGAAGCCTAATTAAATACAAATTTTGAGGGATAAAACCTGACATTCATAAATTCCATTACACAACACTTAACATTGGAAAATGTGTGTCCTAGGTAAGTGACCTAGGACCCATTCGCCATAGGGTGAATGGGTCCTCACTTGGACCTAGGACCCTATTTTTACATAATGTTTAACATGGACCGATGTGTGTCCTAGGTAAGTGGCCCATGACCCATTCGACCTATGGTGAATGGGTCCTCACTTAGACCTAAGACCCCCATTTTAAATATGTTTTTGACAGTATTTAATGATTTCAAATCTATAATTCAATGTCATCTTGTGATATTTGAATTTCGAGAATTAATCTTAAGATATGTATAAATAAGAGGTTATTTCACTATGTTTGATCCTAGCAATTTCAAGTCTTCAAGGATCCTAGTAACTTTATGAGCAAGTCCTAATAGCAAGTTTATGAGACCAAGAGCAATTCAAGAGCAATTTCAAGATATTCAAGTGTAGATTTATTGAAGATTATTACAACAATCAAGGTTCCATTGTCATGTCAAAGATGTGTTGCATCATGCATGTTGTTTGAGGTAATATGGTGATGTATTGTTCAAGATCTATTCAATCATATCAAAGACATCGTTTCAAGACAAGTTTCATGATCAAGATCTACATTCATTAAGGAAACTTCATGCTAGTTTGTAGATTTGTTATCCAAGGTTTCAAATAAGGTTTAGTGAGTTGTGACATTATTGTTCATTCATCATTCCTTCTTTCATGTTTCATTTCAATTCAAGGTTTAATTACCAAAATAGGGTTTGACCAAGACAAACCCCCATTCCCTAAAAAAACAACAGTTTTCTCCTTTTGATGTGTGTTTACATTTTTGGGTTGAAGGTCATTGGAAAAGAAAAATTGAAGAAAGTTGCAAGTTGTCAAAGTTGCAAGAATTTTTTTCAAATCACGGAAACTTTTTTACAAAATTTATTTATAGATGTTTGATAGTGAACACCTAGAATCTGGGAGTGTAGACTTGGCAGAAGAGATCCCAAAAAACATTTTCCAAAAACCCTAGCCAAGACCCATTCACCATAGGGCAAATGAGTCCTCAGTGAACTTCAAAAGTTGACTTTTGGTGAAAGGTACACAACATTTTCCCCTTTCCATATTTGCCTTTTGATTATTGTTTCAGTCATATTTGACTATTGTTCTTCATTTGCACTTTATAGCTTGTATTTTGAATGAAATTAGGAAAATAGGTCCCTTTGTGGTTCATCACTCAATTGTGGTGAACCACCTCCATTTTTTTCTTTATTTCATTTTGGTTAACCTGAGTTTGATCCTTACATTTTTTGATTTTGGAGTCCCCTTTTCATTCTAGATTTCGATCTTGCATTCATTTGCATCTATTTGCATTGAATTAGGTCTCATTTAGGGTGTCTAGTTTACTTTAAACTTTGCATTTCATTTAAGGGTTTTAGTATTACATATTTTACATTCTTTAAATTTGAAAAATATAAAAAAAACTCAGTCACCTTGCATATCATTTAGATAGAATTCATTTGCATTTGCAAATTGAAACAAAATTGCATATCAAATTAAGTGTTCTAGGTTGTCATTTTGTCACATTTTGCACTTGCATTCCACATTGAATTTACAAAAAAATCAAACTAAAACTTGTTGTAACAAACTAGAATCTGGAAATCACTAAAAAATCACTCAAAAATTTGTAAAAATTTGTTTCAAAACCCTCACCTAGGACCCATTCTCCCTAGGGTGAATGAGTCCCTGATTAGGATCACATTTTGATTTTTTGGGCATAAAAACATTCATTTCTACATTTTTGTTTGTTGCTTTCAAATTTTTGTTTTTGTTTGTAGAATTTTTGTTTCATCAATTTGATCATATCTAGTTTAATTTGGTAAAGTTAGTGCATTGTGTGATTTCAAAATTGTATTTACAAGACATTATTTTCAGGTTTTTTCATACTGTAATAAAAACTTACCCTATTTAGAATCTAAAAATTGCATTTACATATTGCATTCTAGGTCATTGCATTTCCCTTTACCTTCTTTTCATTTTGGGTTGGCATTGAGTTTGTGAAACTTGTATGAGCTTTACAACTTGGTGTCCTATTAGCAATACTGTTGTGAGACGTAATTCAAGACTCATGTCATCTCGTGATACACCATTCATCGTGGTCTTTGGTATTCTAACTCTCTTTCTAATAGTGTTGATAATCAACCCCCTATGGATGATATCATGCATACTTCATTTCCAATGACTTCCTTACCTACAACCAATGTGCATGATGTTGTTCATATCATGCAAGAAAACATAAAAAGAATAGATGAAGGCATAGAAAAGCTACAAGACCTTGTGCTTACTGAAAGCATGGACATTAGTATCATTCCTACTATGATAGGGCGAAAATGCTTGTTAGAAAACAAACAACAAACAAAAGAGTGCAAAATAACAACTATAAACACAGTACACCTCAAGATTGGCCTAAATATTAACTAAACTAAGTAAAATGAAATATTTCACCTTGTTGAGTTGTCCTTTGGTTGGCCCTTTGATCTTCGATGTTGTATGCTCCTTTGGTGGCAAGAGATGCAAGCTATGAGATGAGATGAGGATGAAAAAATGAGTGAAAATGGATGCAAGTATGAAAATTTGGCTAAGTATGGCTTGAGAGAAAATTTTGCAAGAGTTTGGCTAGCATGAATGATCTCTCCTAAAATGAGAGAAAATAGGGGGTATTTATAGAGAATTTTGCATTCTCTAGGGAAATGGATGGTTGGAATTAAACCAACAAGGCCAAGATGTAGGGCTATGGTGAGTTGAGAACTCACAAGCCCTCACATCTTGACATGTGGCATGCGAAGTGGTTTGTAAGAGATGATGTGCACATGAGGTGGAAATAGGGTACATGACATGGATGTAGTGCATAATACCTTGGGATTGGACAAAATCTCCTCATAAAGGAGGTCCTTTTCCCCATATGGGTGAGAGGACATGTGAGAAATTAAAAATTCCTCAAATATCCACATGGGGATAAGAAAATAAATTTTAAATTCCAAGGAATGCATTGAGGGATTAAATGGAGAATGATGGTGCCTTCTCCAAAAGGAGAAATTCTTTAATGAAGTTGACTTAGGACCCATTCCATAAATGACATAAGGATTAGGTTGACCTAATTAAGTGATTAAGGTTGTGCAAATACTTGATTAGATTAATTAATGATAGATTAGAGGCAAGTGGGAAATTATGGAGGATGTTCACATGTGACTTGATGTGACAAGTCAAAGATAATATAGGGAAGAGAAAAAAAAAATTAATATTCCTTAAAAGGATAAAATGAATTAAAAATTCGTTGAGAGGTTGATTAAACTAGTTTATGCAGGATTAGAGGAGGGTTAGGTGGCTAAGAAAGATTAGAGACCAACTTGTAAAAGTTGGAGGATGCGACACATCCTAATCAAGGATTAGGTGCGTGCACATCCCTAATGATGAGATTAAGAGAATAATTAGGATTAGATAAAAATGATGGATGATGTGATATATGATGAATTAAATAAATGTTATATTTATTTAATTTATTTGTTGAAAGGGGGGGGTATTTAATTATTTAACTAGATACCTTAGGGATTAGAAGAAGTTTAGAGGTATTAATTAAATAATAGTGATATTACTTAATTAATGCGGATAAGTGGATGTTTATATGAAAAATGATAAATTTGGATAAATTAAGTGTCTACATTTTTCCCCTTTTAAGATGGTGTTACAAAGTAGCATCATTTCAAAGAATATTAAAACATAGAACCTAGAAGAAGATGGTTAGATTGGGAAAGATGCCCCAATCATCAAATGAGTGACTAGGAAGGGAAAAAAAATGATGAAAAATTAGGGATGAAGAATGCCTCCCTTGAGAGGACATGCGGGTTCAAGAAAACATAGGTGTGCTCTCGAGATGGAGGAGATGATGCAAGGGGTATATGAGGAAGATGATGCAAAGTGATGGGTAGGAAAGGATGAAAAGGCAGCAGGAGATTAAGAGGGGAGAGTCATGAAGGATGAATGGATGGGAGGATTTTGAGAGATGAGAGGATGGAGATGAAATGCAATGCAAATGCAATTTTCCATCATTAGGAGCACTGATTTTTTCTATAGCAAAAGACACAATACACCAAGGTATAAAGGACTAAGGCAGATTAGTGTCTAATGTGTGAAACAAACACAACAAACAAGAAGGCTATCCCAACACCCCAAAGTCGTGATGACCTTGGTCGGGCTAGGTATTGGGATAACCACAAGCACACAAGGATGCCCCAGCATAACACACGACCTCAGGGATCTTGGTGGGTACTACGTGGGACAACCGAGAAGACAACAAAGAAAAGATCAAGATACGCCCCTATGTTGACTAGTCAAAGTACACCATGATATGATGGATCAAGGCGACCATGACAAGTGATGATAGGGAGCTCAAATGATAAAAAAAATCCAAAAACATCAAAAGATTGCAATCAATTTCAAACGTCCTTTGCCATAGGATCAAGGGGATGGATGGGATTCATGAGGTATGTTAGGAAGGATGCATCCTGTTGAGACCGATGATGGATACTAAACTGAAAGATCAATATGACGTAGGATATTCAGAACTGATTGAATTTGCTAATACAAGTGGATCTCTTTTTTAAGAACTCGCTAGATAAGGGCATAGCTTGACGACACGACAAAAGAGACATGGCACAAGATAGGAGACTAACACATCCTAACAACCTTGGGGCTCGGGGGCCGATCAAAGATTAGCCTTGCCTAAGTGGAAGCATAGAGCCCTCGTAGTTCGACAAAAGGTGGACGATTGACCATGATGGGGACTTCGATGGATGATAAAGATAGGATGGAGAAAAGGAGCAAAGTGGACAATAAAGATCAATAATAGACGATAAAAGAGAAAATGGACAAAGCTCCAAGGGAAGATCAAATGATCGACCTTGCCTACGTGAAAGTGCAGGGGCAACACAGTTCGATCAAAGGACCAAAGACAAACGATGGATAAAGGATGATGAGATAACCCTAGATAAGGGGATAAAATGATTGGACTAACACGATGGGCCAAGATAGACCTGTTAGATTGGATCGGAGGATGGTGACTACACAAAGCTCAGGGATGGGGTAGTTATCCAAATCAACAAAGATGAAGTGGGAGGATGACAAGACAGATAAATTAATGATGAAAAAGGATAAGAGATTGAAAAAATGTGCAAAAGAAGCAGAAGTGATGACAAGAAGATAGATGGCATTGGATTGCATGAGGAGTAGCCTATAGCTAGATACCAATGACGAGGGATTATTAGATGGGATGAGGAGAAGGAGATGAGGATTAAGAGATGAAAATGATTGGTTGGATTGATGGATAGGAAGATAAGGATTTAGATGAGGAAAAGGTGACCAGATGGATAGATGAAAAGGGATGCTATGATGGACAAATAGGAAGATAGGGATGGGGAGATGGATATAAAGATTGTTTGGAGGGATAAAAGATAAAGATGGAGAGATTGATATATTGATAAGGAGATGAAGATAGGGAAATGGAAGGGATTGCTCTGATGGAATGAATAATATCTCCAAGGACTATATCACAAAGGAAGATAGATGCCCCCACTCTAGATATGTCATTTGCGAGGAGGCATGAAGGATGCAATAGAGAAGAATAGGAAAATAAAGGAGTGAGATGGATGATGATAGGATGCATGGATAAGGAAGGGAGATTGAGGGTAGCATGACAGGTGGATAAGGAAGGTAGATGAGTGCAAATGAGGATTAAGATAGTGTGGGGATGAGGGGAATGTATGCTGAGAGGTGTTGGTATGTGGCGACTGATCATGTTATACTGTATAGCCCATGGTATACTGTACACCCTAGCCCCCTGTCCTCGCCGGGGTCTGGGGCCGGAGCCCCCAAATTTTTTTTTTTTGCCATTTTTTTCGCGTCGTCAATGAAAAAGGAAAAATCTCTGAAAAAGAAAGAAAATCGACTTTGTAAAACCCTAATTCTGGAAGCTTCTAAAAGCTTGTTAAAAGGGGTTGGGATGGGGGTTACAGTAGGATGAAAAACGCGATTATTCGCAAGATTGTAATAGGTTTTGCACTGGATAATAAAAGTATTGGATGGCTGCGGTTTGGTGGATGTAGCCCAGATTGGGTGAACCACGTTAAATTCTCTGTGTTATGATTTATTCTATGTGTTTTAGTTTCTCTGTTTATTATTTAAATATGCATTTAATTGTTAGATATCTGCCATCTCTAACCCTAACAAGTGGTATCAGAGTGAGTTGTGTTTTGATTATCGTCTGTGTGAAGGTCTCGTGGTTGAGTGGGAGTCTCACGGTTGAGTGGGAGCAATGGCAGACGAGGGTAAGAAGGTTGAGAAGTTTAATGGGCAGAACTATCAGTTATGGAGGATGCAGATGGAGGACTATCTCTATCAGAAGGATTTATGGCGGCCATTGGAAGGGAAAGCCAAGAAACCCGTAGCAATGTTAGATGAGGACTGAGAGATCTTGGATAGAAAGGCTCTTGGCAGTATTCGTCTATGCCTGGCACAATCAGTGGCATTCAATATTACAACAGCAAAGACAACTCAAGAGTTGATGGAAACCCTGGCAAAGTTATATGAAAAGCCTTCCGCTTCAAATAAGGTATTTCTTATGAAACGTTTATTTAATATGAAAATGGTAGAAGGTGGGTCAGTTATTGATCATTTGAATGAGTTTAATACGGTCACCAGTCAATTAACTTCTTTAAAAGTAAACTTTGATGAAGAAGTTAAGGCTCTTTTGATTCTGTGTTCTTTGCCTAAAAGCTGGAATAGCTTGGTAATGGCTGTTAGCAATTCTGTTTCTGGTTCAAATACATTGAAGTTTGATGATGTTGTTGGTGTTATTTTGAGTGAGGAAATTCATAGGAAAAGCT